>JAPKLW010001877.1:61482-132203 GCA_026898455.1 Plectranthus barbatus | reverse complement strand
TAAGCTACTATGCTTGGTGATTATTACTTTTCAATTAATAATCACAACAGTCAGTTTCCTACTCTGGGATTCTGATTCTCATGGGCGTAGCCAACCAACTAAAGTTCTTGGAAGAACAGAAAACATTCATCATCCAGATTGAAGGTTGCGAGGTGCGTCCTCACTTCAAGCTGAAGAAGGAGCATATCAGAGTTCTAAGCGAGTGACGTTAGCAGACCGAAGGATGGAGGTTTCCAACGATTTAACCATAGATCGTGAGAACTTGTATTATGTAACTTAGTGGATTTTCAGATTAATTTCCGAAGAGTAAACGTACGACTTTGATTCCGAACCACTATAATATCTTGTATTACTTACTGCTTACTTAAATTTCTGCACTTTAAGTTTACTTGTTTATTTGAAACCTTCAATACTTATAACCTTAATCCCTCGTATCATACTTAGAACCTTCAGATTAAGTATTGAAGCGTATACTTCAACCTGGACTTAAAACTTACTTCAAGTTTAAATTGAGTTTTTCCCAAAACTGAAAACTAAGTCAAAGTCAATTTATAGAACAAGTGCAAGATTATTTAATACTTCTGCTGCATATATTCGTACTCTGATTTCAGGACCAACAAAGTACAACCCGTAATTCAAAAACTCTAGATAGAAAGGCTGAATTATAAAATTGAGTACAACTAAAAAAATATTTTAGCTCATCTTTAGTTGAACGTTAATCCCTCGTATCATATTTTTCTTCATTTTCAGCTCCTTTTTTTCTTCGCAATTTATGTTAACTCATAAAAAATCAAATTACTATACTATAAAATTGAAAAAAAAAACAAAAAAAAATAAGTTAGGAGAGGCTGGAGCCTTTCCCATCATAAACATAGATCCGCACCTAAGTGCGACTCCAACATCTCATTCCGCATCAGAAATAGTTGGTTTGAATACTGTAGAAGTTAAACCCAAAATCAAATATTGCAAAGGGAATATGCATGCTCAACTCATTGATCCGATTCCGACACCACTCATTGCAAAATTTCATACATCTAAATCACCAATTTGGGAATTAGTGCACTTTATACAGACTTACAAAATTTGAAGGACTATTATACACAAGTTGGTCTGTGTCGGATGATAACTGCAGCTCTCTCCCCAAATATCATTAACCTGTCCAAATTCAAGATCAAAACATCAACAAAAAAAGAAGAAAAAAAGGTGCCAAAACAGAGATTAGTTACCAGTAGCTAAAATTTACAGCTATGATATACTACATCTAGCACTTAGTAGTAGCATGATAGTGATATCATGTCCTTACAGTCTTTTTCTTGTGAACCCTTTTACTTCTTACAGAGATGGAACATCAATACTTGGTCTTAAGACAGACGTGAAGAAGCTGTTACTATTTTGAAAGATCCTAGTCACATTTTAACTTTAGATATTGGAAAATATGTAACTTCATAAGAGCAATATTTTTTATTTCCCAGTCATATCAAATATTCAGTTAAAAGAAATTATCTAGCACTGCTAGAAGGAGACCTAGAAAAGATCATCCATGTTTAGGGATCAAGACATACATCTAAGCCAACAGTTGTGGCAATTGAAGTAATTAACCGTACTCTGCCTCTAAACAGCTTTTGCAATACTTTGCAAGAATCTTACCTTATTTTAACCTATTCAACAAAAAAAAATTAAAATTAAAATGCAATGGTGTAGCTGATAATTACCTTTTATGTGACTTGCTGCTAATCATCTGCTGTTAGGGACGCTGGTCGGATATGTGGAGTAGAAATTGAAGCTGAGGGAGGTGAAGAAATATCTTCTTTCATCTTTACACTTTGAGAACCTTTTAGAGGAACGTGTAATACCGAGTCGGTGGAACCTCCAGCCGGAATTGAGTAGCTGCGTGTTAATCCCTGGGGTGGGGTTGGGAGTCTGGATGCTGCTATGGATGATGTTGATACACGAGAAGCGGACAGGTCATTACTTTTCAACATCAAAGGGCCCGAATGAGCACTACGATTGGAGAGTCTTCCAGCAGCTGCATAAGCTGGTGGTCGAGGAAGCTCATGAAGTTCACTTATTTTAGGTGTGGACACAAAAGTAGTTGAAAGATGTGAAGGCAATTTTGATGTTGGCCGCGGCATTGGGGTGCGAAATAGGGATCCAGAAAATGGGGGAGGGAAGGCTGATGAGACAATGGGACCACTGGCTGTTAAATTCCGGTTATTCGGCCATGGCTTTCCAGTAATTGGGCCAGAGAAAGCTTGTCTTTTGGCTTTCTTTGCATATGATGCTATATTTGGATCAATTTGATTAAATGAAAGGCCTTCTGGTAATGGTGGAGGTAAGACACTGGATTTTGTGGTGGTGTTGCTCTCTTTGAGTACTGATGGTGTGTCTAAGATGATCGGTCCAGACAATTTATCATTTGACTGAAGTCTATCATACTTGTTCTGATCAATAGGGGATGAATGCCGAAGGTTGAAGTCTGCCAATCTCGTTTGAGGAGCTTCACTAAATAATTTTCCAGACCTCGGACTTTTTGTCTCATCTGGCGTGGGTAATACATAGGAAGTGAACTTACGTGATGCTGAAGGTCCCATCTGTGCCATTCGCTCTGCTGAATCAAGTTTCCTTTGAGGAAAGAGAGGCGCTGATTTGCTGATTGCTCTGATACCTCCTTCCAAAGTAAACAGATTCTGGTGACCTTTCGAAACGTCCTGCAGACAGTGACCTTATGTTCAAAATGCATACAGAACTATCAAACGGCCTATTTTATTTTAAAATAAGAAAATCTTATAATGAAAAGCTTTCAGACAAGCTAATTTAGGAGTGTTACAAGGTGTTGCATCCTATATGATGCTTTTAGACTCTACAAGATGCTTTATCTCATTTAAGAAATGAGATAACGAATGAGGATCTCCTTGATTATTGGGAAGAAGACTCAAGCTCATAATCTATTATCTTCACACATGAAAGTTCCATACAACCGGTAAACTGTTGGTTGGATGGCACGTGTACATACACTTTAGTAGAGGACAACTATGTGCAAGTCACCGTTTGTGGGGTTAACACACCTAAACAAGGGTAGCATGGAACTCCTCCTTACCACATAAGATTCTCTAACTAACACAAGTTAACCAAAACTTTTTAAGAACTTATCAGCTCCAAACAATGTTTAAACATTTTGAGGAACTTACATGTCAGTTAACAAACTAAGTTACACAGAGTACTTTGCTGGACAAATTCACTGGAGTCAGGTACCGACAAGCACTGTCACTAAGTTATTCTATTAGTATCCTACTTAACCTTATCTTGACCAGTACATGCACAATTCTAAAGCACAAACTCGTTTTTCAATTATTAAATAATGCTTCGAATCTCATTGCAAAGCAACTCCTAACTCTCTTAACTAAGTCACAAGTTCAACGGAGAGAAGAATAGAATCAAAAGGTAAACTACATATCAAAAGCACCACAATTAAGTAAGAGGCTGACCGCACAATCAGCATTAGCACAAGAATTCTTACCTTTTCAGAGACCAATTTAGGGTCAGAGGGGAACGTCACATCATCATTATCCAACTGCAGAAGATAAAGTACTTCATTTAGTTACATGCAAGGCTATACTAGCTTCATTAATAATAATAGTCTTGGAAAATGATGTCATGAAAATAAGTTTAACATGGCAACGAGATAATAAAGAATCTGAAACTATCACATTTTTACTAATAGGAGATTTTTCATCATCAAGAGATGTATTACCTCCATTGAGTTTTCTGATGCAGGAACTTCATGCTGTAGACCATTTTGTCCATAGTCAAAACTCAATTCCCCATCATGTGTTTCAGAACCATCTTCAGAATCACCATACTCATCACTTTCATCATTGTCATCATCATCATCATCAAAACTTTCATATCCATCATCTTTGAGACCGCTAAAATGATAATCAATGTGTAGCTGTTCAGCAAGCAAACTGACATGTGGCTCAATTGCCTCCAAAGATCTTGCTGCCCTCTTGAAGAAGTTTAACTGTTCAGAAAGTGAAGCCTCACTTATAAAATAACATGGTAGGAAATCAGAACCTTAAATTAACAACGGAGGAAAGATCTCAACCTGTGCAGCGTGATGCCGAGATGCCTGCGTTAGAAAACTACGGGATTGCCCTTGTTTTAGGGATTTCATGCGGAATACAAAAACATTTGCCTCCTCATCATATTCTTCATGGGCTTCTTGAAGCTGAGGTGAACGAAAATTTTCACTTTTAATGCCCCTTAACCTCACTTTTTCTCTTTGTTTCTTCAGCTGATCCTCATATAGTTCTCTAGAAAAATTGATCAAATGGTATGATTTGGTAAGAATATTGAGCAAGGGAAATTTAAAGTAGAAAAAACAAAGAAAGGAGGTTACTATGGACCTTTTTTCATCACATCGCTTCTTCATCTCCTGCACACACATGAAAGAGGACCAAGATAAACAGCTGTAAGCATGGATTGCAGGTAAATGAAAAAAGACATCAAAAACATACTTTTAGAGTTTTTTAAGTGTTAACCCCAGATTTTAGAATCTATTATGGTACATAATCCACCATTGATAAACACTGCTGATTATCAGGCTCGGT
Organism: Plectranthus barbatus; assembly: GCA_026898455.1. Lineage (NCBI taxonomy): Eukaryota > Viridiplantae > Streptophyta > Magnoliopsida > Lamiales > Lamiaceae > Plectranthus > Plectranthus barbatus. Next base: position 127,593 of record JAPKLW010001877.1, on the reverse strand, counting down.
CAAAAACAACCTGGACAGCCAAATACAGACAGGTATGGCTACTGGGAAGATAAAGACTGATGGGACATTGTGCAACTAAGTAATTGCATGTTTCTCAAAGCACAATGACAGGGCATTCATTAATGCTGCTCTATTTCAAAATATACTCAAAGGCTATCTTAAGGGAATAGGACTCAGAATTTCTCGGAACTAAGACATGAGCAGAGCAGCTATCCATACAGGGTGCAGATAAGAAAAGAAAAGGTAAAAAAAAGCTACAAACAAATTATTTATTGGCCATACCTCTACTATCCGAAGTTCATTTAGAAGAGACTCTGATGGGACTGTAATTGTCTGAAATATATGAGAGCGCTGAAATGCAAAATAAAGAATTGATGGAAACGCTTAACATCGGAAATATAAACTAATTTATAAAGCAAAACTCACATAACCATCAACAAGTTTCTGAAGTTCAAATTGTACTTTCCCTAGCATTAATAAAACTTTCCCTGTAAAATGAAAGTAAAATAATTAATCGAAAGAAGAAAAGTAGCCTGCATATTAATTCATTGCAAATAACTATGATTAAAAAGAAACAGCAACGAGAAAGAAAACTGAATGATCTTCCAGCAACGTCACTGGACAAAACCAGTTCAGTAGAATTACACTTGCAGTCATTCATGCTTGCTATATTTACTCAAGAGAAACCAGAATTTGAAGATGGAAGTGCAACTGATTCTTACTATATGTAAGAAACTCTGTACTCGCAAATTCAACCAGAAGAGAAATGAAACAAATTAAGCCACGCCTATCATAATCAACAAGAACTAGATTGAAGTTCTCTTTCATAAGTACCTTCCCCTTGACCAATACATGTGCTTAAATAGAACATATATATTATACGTCGACAAGAAATCATCTTCCACTTCGTCCATTTAACATTCACAAGCATTTAAAATGCTTACCACTTTCTTCATCGTCATTCAAAGCTGTTTTTTCAAGAAGACAATCACCCATCTCCCTTAATGATTCTGAAAATTCTAAAAATGAAGCAAGTACATTAATATAAGATTACAAAATTCAATTAAATAGATAACAATATCTGAACAAGTTATGTAACATCTGAGAGGAGATACAAGTCATTGCTGTCTCATTAATAACTTCCCCCTCCCAAGGGAACACCACACAAATGAAGCAACTCTAAAAAGAGATAACCTACATGCATACAAAGACCACAGCTTCTCTATATAGAGATTCACACTGAACTTATGAACAAATGGGATAGCTATGGATAATGCAGCTTCATCCTCTTTGAGTGCGTAAAAAAAATTCCTTAATAAACCATTTCATGCCAACAGTTGCCAAATTTCAGATTAAAATCACATGCCTCACAGAGTATATATCAAGATTTAGAGCCTTCCTCAAAAATTTATTCCATTTAACAAATGTCAATTCATAGTCACGGAATTAATGGAACAGGAGGAAATAAAATTTCTATGCATGCAATAAATTTATGCATATGAACACAGTAACTTTCTTAAACGTGTATTTCAATCCTTTGGGAAAAATATCACAAAATAAGTACAGATGAATCAGAGAATGACAGTGATGGCAAAGGAAAATAAGAGCTGGTTCTCTCGGAAAAGATTTAGTTGCAGATGATTTACGTTCTGTAGGTATACTAGAAACCAATCCAATTACATGCATAATTGAGAAGTGGTGACTTGATAGTTCAACAAACTGCCAGATTCTTAATATTTGCTTACTCGTGTATGGTTTTGAAACATTGATGGTTTTGGTTAATTTAAAAGCCTTGACCAAATGCTGATTTATAAGTAAATCAAATTTGGTAGATGCTTTCCTATTGTCATCATCAGGTAAAATCTATGTTATACCTTCATTTGCAATCAAGGCATGGATCATTGTACACAAAAACCTATGGCAAGCTATGATTTTTACTGACAAACAACAGGACAGTGTGTCTTTGGTTTTTAGATTTTCACCGACTGCCAAGCAGACATCAAGGAAGTGCAAAACTTTATTTTTCCCCATCTTATGGATGTGTAAGATTAAGCTTTTTCTATCCACATGCATGGATAATATATAGCCTTAAATTGTTCGAGTTTGTTAAAATGCACGTATATTAGGATATATTTTCCAAAGACTAAAACGTCAAACATCAATGCATGATTATTTCCATCTGAAACTCAAGCAAATAAGAACTCCCAGAAGAACTTGAAAAGAGCTACTAAAGCACTCTTCCCTGTGCCAGATGCTAAAGAATAACAAGTGGCAAAAGAAGTTGATCAGCTTATATATGGACAGTAAATAGCCATTTCTGATACAGAGCTAATCTTTTTGAAATCAAAGAATTAGGGTGATTTTAAGTTTTAATTTTTAAAACACTTTTAAAATGTAATTTGCTACATCCAGAAAATGAATTTTCTTTAAATAATTAAGATACCATATACACTGTTTGCCGTCGCAGCTGCAGCAGACAGTAGTCTATCATAGCAGTCTCTCATGTCAATCATGTCCTGAATAACACAACCAAGGTTTCATATCAAACTCTAAGAAGTGTTGAAATGCAACTCAATATGAGGAAATAGAATGTAGCTAATAAACTAAAGTTCTGCATGAACTTGAGGTTTTACAGGAAATAATAGACACCAATAACTCTAAAACAGCATTTCTCAATGTGATAGATCTTTGTGGGAAATGTGAACTGTGAACAAGCCCAGACTTTATCTGCTTCAGTTTTCTCCTAAATACATCAATTACAGAGGTTCACTGACAATCTAAAACATTTTTGTTTAATCATCTAAGTTTTCCCATACAATCTATAAAAGGCAAGCTATTAGACATCAAGCGAATGGGCAGACTTCATTTATAATTATGCTGAATTCTTCTACCTCTTTCTATTTCTTTAAAGGAAACGCAAAATTAAAACATTTCCTTTTTCATGAGCTGAGTTCATAGCATTGGGTTCCTTTCTTTTTCATATTTTTCCCTCTCAGAATGTGGTTTTCGGAACATATCTGTTGAAACGTATCAACAGTTCACATAAAAAAGCCGTTCATTTGTTCATTATTTAGGTAGCGCCATGCCTAAAAAGATGGCCACTGCCACTTGCACTGAAAAAAAAAAAAAAAAAAAAAAAAGTGCAAGAACAACCATAGCTCCGATGGTTGATGTTACTAGTGACCGTTGACCGGTCAATGTTACATCCATCTTGTTTGAATTCATGGAAACAAAGTTCTTAAATCCCCACCCACCCGTAGTTTCCAACCAAATAATGCATATTAATCCAAGATGGAAAACCACAGAGCAAAAACTAAATCACAAGATTTATCATTTCTTTCTTCTTCTTTTTTTCTGAAATCAGACTCTATCACAGAAGTACCTGTGTAGCTCGAGCGTGCTCATCAAGAGACACAGACTGATTCTGCTTTTGCGGTCTTCTATCATTCTTATGCGATGCAAATTTTTGCAGTTTCTTCAGCGATGTCTTCATCTTGTTCAATTAGTTTTTTTTTCTCATAAAAACGAGGTTAAGAAATGCAATCAATTCACGCAGCAGAGCGCAGATTAGGAAAAGAGTGATGGCGGAACCCTAGTTGAAATTGAATGCGCAGGTGGAGAGAGAATAATTGGATATCACAATCACGCGAGCGAGAAGGCGGTCACCATTTTTGGTCAAGTCGAAGCTGTTGCAAAATTTCTTGATACGTCAGATCGAAGAATTTGGTCTTTCCATTTATTTTTCTAACACCGTATTGAATATTATTAAGATTCGAACATTAGATTTTTATTAATAGGTTCTAACACCGTATTTTATTTATATCATTTTCATTTTCACTTTCACTTTATGTATTATAAAAATATTCAAAATATTATATATATTTAAAAATATTTATTGTACTATTTGATATTTTTTAGAATGTTGTTATAATTTTTTTATAAAAAAATTAATTGAATATTTAAATTAAAATATTTTTTTATTGAAGAGAGAAGATCCATATCGGACTATGACATGGACCCGACAACAATCACAATTAAAATAAAATTAAAAAAATTTTAAAAAATATATTTTTTTATTTTTGTGAGTGTATCGGTGTCGCGCGATACCGATCCACTAACAAAAATTAAAAAATAAAAAAATTTAGGGTTGGTGTCGTGCGACACCCAAAACAGCAACTCACTCAGAAGAATAAAAAATATTTTCTTTTTTCCTTTTTTCTTTTTTCTCTCTCCTCACCCCCACCGACCCTACCCTTCCTTTCACCCCACTCCGACCTCCCCCTTCTCCCCTCTCCTTTTTCATATTTTATATATATATATATAGGGTAGTGATCATGTGAGAATAGGAGTTACTATGAGAAATAAGAATAGATTTCGCGCGTCCATCTCATCAAATTGACGAACATGATTCATTCTCAGCAAATTGAAAAACGTGGCATTTTAGCCCCAATATTCTGCAGTTTTAGCCTTTAAAGGGTAAAATTGTAAAAATATTCAAACACAAACAGCAACCTTCATTTTTAGCCCGATTTACTTCATTTTTAGTCCGATTTACTTCATTTTTACATAAATACGAATTAAAAAAAATTAAACATCTTCTTCTCACAAGCAGCAACACGAGCATAGTCTCTATAAAACTCAATATCAACATCAACAGTTCTAAAAACTCTGCCCTTAAAATGCTTCATCTCATCAACACACTTTGGAATAAATGAGCCTATAAGATACAAAAATGCACAAAGTTAACACTAAAGATGCACAATATAATAGTAAAAATGAACGTCGATCTGAATAAAATAATTTTTTTTAAATTATATTCATGCACAATTAACAAAGTCGAGACCGAACACGAATGCAAAATCCAGAAACAAAGAAAAAAATCTGATCGACAGAAGAAATATAAATCAAATCGAACGAAGAAGGAAGAAGAAATCAAATCGCACGAATAAAAGAATAAAAAATCTGATGAGATACTATTTCAGATTTTAAAAAAAGCTAAAATTACAAAAATAACCTTAATTTTGCAAAACTGCAGGATAATCGAGAAAAACTTCACACGGAGTGAAATAGATCATGAGCGTTGAAATCACAAAATTAAATGCTGAGATTTATTCTCATTTCTCATACTAAAAACTATTCTCATATGATCATTACTCTATATATATATATATTCTAATTATATATATATATATATATATATTAAATATATATTTTTATATTTATTTTTCATATTAAAACTCTAAAATTATTTAAAATCTGGTCATATGATTGTAGGTGATGATTTCAACATTATAATCACAATTATGTTCCCGTAATTAACAAAAACTCAATCCCAATGTCCAAAAAGTCAAAAATTAGTATTTTTTGAATGTGTTTAGTTTTTTGGGTATTTTCATAATATCTTTTATTTTTTTTAAGTATTTAAAATATTTTTCACTTTTTTATATTAAGATTCGAATAATAGATTTTATTTAATAGGAAACATTATCAATATCCTATTTTATTGATCAATTATAAAAAAATATTTTAATCTATCATTATATTATACTATATATAATGTTTAATTCTCTTAATAAAAAATATGATTCACCGCTAACAATGTTAATATTTAATTTTGATATGTAGTGGTTAAAATATTTTGCTTCTGACTGAGAGATCACATGTTCAAACTCTCAGGAACATCTTGTCAATTTTATATTTTCATTATTATCTCAAGTTTTCAATAATTTTCAATTAAGCTTATATATGTAGAATATTCGTTATTGAAACACGCCTTCAAAAATAATTTTCCAGTATTGTTTATGTTATTATTTTTTTTTAAATATAATACATAAATTTAAATTTCTTCTCATTTATCTCTACTCGAAGATCATGACTCGAAACTCGAAATATAGTTTAATTATCGATTTAGGACCTCATAGATTAATTATCAATTCATGACCTGAAAAAATCACTAAAATTCTCAATTCAGGACTCGAAAGATCATGCAATTATCAATTCAGAACCCGAAAGATTATACAATTCTCAACCAGGACTTCAATATCAGATTCTGGATTGAGAATTATTTGATCTTTCAGGTCCTGGATTAATAAATCGTCTTTCAGGTTCTGAATTGATAATTTAATTATCTTATGGGTCATGTATCAACAATTCTCCTTAAAAATATTATTCGGGCATGAAAGTTCCCCGCTTAAGTTATAAAAAGATTGTATTAGAGAAATTTATATTCTATTTAATTTTGAAATAAAATCTGTCCATTTTGAAAAAATGTCACGTCCAGTTAGGTCACCATAATACCCGGTTTGAAATATTTTTCAAAGGTTTGTTGATTTCGTTAAAAGAAGAATAATCAAATCCCAAAATTTATAGGCTAAATATATTACAATTACTCGATTAGTATAAAGATAAACCTTACATTAAATTGTAAAGCAAGATGTATCGACAAATCAATTGGGCAGTTTGGTAAGAAATTTACTCAAATTCATTGATAGTTTCAGAGTATTTGGATAGTGAAATGAGATTTCAATTTATAATGCAAATGTTTTTTCTCTTCTAAGTAACTAAAGTAAGGGAAATAATGAAAAATACCCAAAAGTATTGCTCAACTATGAAAAATATTTTAATGTTTTCTTTTTATTGAATCATACTCTAATGTTTAATTTTGTCAATTAAAAATAACATTAGTCATTAACAGTGTTAAAATTTTGATGAATCGTATATTTAATAATGCGTGACATTTTCCTTTTTTGGTATATACACGAAGTATATTGTGATGAGATTAACATATGTTTCATTAACTTTAACAACGCTAGCGATGTAGAGTATTTTTAATTGGCATATTCAAATATTAGGATATAATTTAACGATATAAAAAACTTTAAGATATAGTGTAAAGTATTTTTAATTGATAAAATAAAACATTATAATATAATTAAAAAATAAAATGTTAAAATATATTTTATAATTGACAAATACTTTAGAAAAATTTTCATAATTTTTCCTCAAAATAATTATGGTTGAATTACACCAACTATTTTTTCCAACAAAAAAAAATATATAATATAAGCAACGTTTAAAAAGTTTGTGGCCATTCAAAAATGCACTAACTCAGGGAACAATGCTGAATGTCGTCACACCACTAATATATAGAGATGATCTATACTAAAATTAAAATTTATAATAAATTGAAATGAATTTCAATTTTTTGATTGATAACAGTAATTTCGAGATAAAAAATTATTTATGATAGATAATAAACTAGCTTCACACTCACACGTAATATAAATTGAATAAATAATATCTCATATGTTAGGATTCTTGTTAGAGAAATACTTTCTTACTTTTGATGTTTTGGTGGGTCAAATAATATAAATTATCTTAGTCAGTTTTTTCAGTTTCTAAAGTTCTAAACTGTAATCCTTGTATAGGATCAATTGAGTTGTAATAGAATATAGACTGAAGATCGAGCAATGGAGAATAAACGAGAACTGACTATCATCACGTCTGGCCTTAATCGAAAACTGAGTTGGAGCACTCAGTTTAAGGCCTAACCATACTGACAAGGAGAAGTCAGTTTAAGGGATTATCATACTGAAATGGGAAAATCAGTATGAGGGCGTTTCCCATAGTCAATATGAGGAATTACCGAACTGACCGTGGGAAGTCAGTATGAGGGCTAAACTGTACTGACTCTTAGAAGTCAGTATTAGAAGCCTCAGTCAGACTCAGGCATTTGCTAAATGTAGAAGTCAGTATCAGGCTATCCAAAACTGGGTTCCTCGGGCTGTAAAGGGGTCTGACAAAAAGTTAGTGTATCGTACACTGACAATGGGCAGAGCAGAAAGGAGACCTAAGGCATGGGATACGATTGGAAAATATAATCCATGAGTCTAACGTTTGGATTTATGTGTCTAACGGATAGAAATTCAAATTGCCTTAGACTCTCCTCTCTAAATAAAGACCTGCCCTCTCAACCTTAACAGGTTACCTGAACTGAAATTCAAAATCAACTAGTCTAAAGAGACAAATGGCATATTCAGGTCATCTCTCCCAAAAACTCTCTCGGAGTTTTCCGTGTTGTAAACACGAGACTTGAGTCTCTGACTCAAGTTACCCACTGTGCTATCTTCTCCTAGCACGAGGTTGAAGCTTTAAGCTGAGGCTCTTCTTGGTGACTATATCTCTTTGAGATATCTTCACAGCAGTCAGTTTCCTAGTCTGGGATTCAGATTCTCACGGGTGTATGCCAGCCACTTGTGTTCTGGGAAGAACCTCAAAACATCCAACCATTCTGGGAAGAATTAGTAAACATCCACCCACTGCGTCCCCACTTCAACTTGAAGACTGAGTCTACAAGGAGTTCCTAGGTGAGTGCCAAAGCTAACCGAAGGACGGAGGTGCCACGGACTGTGTATAGATCTTAAGGAGGCTTATATTCACTTAGTAAATTATCCAGACCTTGGGTCTGAAGAGTGGATGTAGGATATTGAAATCCGAACCACTATAAAATCTCTGTGTGTTGTTTATGTAACACCCTGTGTAAATTTTAACCTTGTAATAGTTGTTCGGGCTTATTGAAGGGGAAATTTCTTTTAATGAGAAGCATATGAAATTATTTGATTGGAATTGGGAGGATTTATTAAGGAAATTAATCGAAGTTATTAATTTTGGATTGGAGGAATATTATTGAGTTGGTAACTATATTGTGAGAAATTATCAAGAAATTAAAGGAAATATTATGTATGGGAGATTGAGAATATTTATGTTGGAATTGTTCTATTGTAAGGTGGAATTAATCAAGGATTATGAAATATCCTATGATATCATATTGATAATATGATAGGATATGTATAAGTTTTGGAAGAGGTATAAATAGGAGGAATTATAACATAAGCTTTTCCAGCTTATATTATATGCTTAGAGAGAGGAAGTGTTGAGAGAAAACCTTCCTCCACTCCAATCCCGTCAGCCCACATTCCGACGCGATATTCGGCCGACTCCGGCGACAATCCGTCGAACCACCACCACCATCTTGTAGCATTTCTTCAGAGCTTTGATTTGACTACTCGTGGGCTTCGAGAGTAGAGAAACGAGTGAGATATCGGAGGTTGAAGTTGAGGTGGGTTTTGAGTTGCGAATTAGAGTTTAATTCGTGTATTTTGATTTTTCGGCCGAATTCCGGTGTTTTAACCGTAGAATCGTGTTCTCCATCGTGTAGGGAACGTTCGCACGTCAAGAAACACCATTTTGGACGCCGGAAATCCGCTACCACCGCCATGAACAGAGGAGCTCCGGCGAGGTAATGTGTGTCCTCGTTTTTCGTTGTATTTTGGTATTTTGAGGGTATATTCTTGTTCCTCGTAGCCTGAGGAGTCCGAATATGCAATTGCATGTGTCATCGGCCGGAAGAATCGCGAGATATGGCGATTTGCAGGTACAGATCCGGCGAACCCGTGAGGAAGACGACCCCTGTCGGTCGACAGGCGGTGTGTCGATCGACAGGGTGGTCGATCAAAAGAGGGAAGTCGAACGCGTGTGTCGGTCGACACAAATCGTGTCGATCGACACAAGGGCGAGTTGAGTGGCATGTTGACACATTTGTGTCGATCGACATAAGGTAGTGTCGATCAACATAAAGCCGTCGATATGGATGTCGACAGAAGGTACGTCGATCGACAGAAATCGTGTCGATCGGCAGGGTCAGTCGATATAAATATGTCGACCAGATTATGTCGACCAAGTTGAGCCTGTGTCAACCAGGGCTGTGTCGACCGATACAGACCCTGTCGGTCGACACAGAGGTTAAAGTGTTATGATTTGTTGTTCGATCTTAGTTCTTCCGAGTCCTGTTTATTTACGATTAAGATATATTGTCCTAGGTATATCGTACTGACTTACAAACCCTATTTTATTGTAGGAATTTGAAAGCAAGGTTTGTTTGAGCTCATACTAGCAAGAGACATCTAAACTAAAAGCCGAGAACGAGGTGGGAAACTATTTCCGTACAAAACCAAAATGCGTGTTTTACTTTTTAAAATATGTTATAAAATGCTTTGATTTGAAATGAGACTGCTATGCATTGTTTTGTGCTATTATATCTGTCCTCTGTCGTTTCCCATCGACAAGAGAGATTATCTAATGAGTTCAGAACCAGGTTCTCATAACTGCGCTAGAACTCTATTAGTAGTATGGAGTAGCGACTCCATATGATTGGGAATTTGAAGATATAAGGTGGAATTTGTTGTACTTGGATATGAAAATTGTGGGTGTATTTGGATTGGTGATTATGAATGATGAAACATTAAACGATCGGGTCTCAAAATGGATTGCTGAGACTAGTGCACTTAGATGACAGTAGGTTGAGTGTGTTTACATTCCTGACTGATCATCGTAACTTGGAAGCCGGCCAACTTCCAGTTACAAACCTGAAACAGATATAATAACATATAAATAGCACGTGCAAAATAAAATGTTTTAGATAGCATGGATCTTTTCAACAAAACCCCATGTCTATCTGTGTGAGTTGCATAGCATGTTTCCTATATAAATGTATGATTTCGGGCATGTTTCTCATTGGGTACGAAAGTACTCAGCCCCTCGCGTTATTTCTAAAACATGCAGGTTAAGCGGCATGGATGGTAGTGGCGGGTGTAAGCTGGTGAAGAAAAGGTGTTTCTGAAAGATAAACAAATCCTGTGACATGTATCTTCACATACATGTCACCACCACGCAACACACACTGCTGCACCACCCTCTGAAATTTCCTTCCCTTTTTAATGTTACAAACTTTAAATTATGTTGTTTAAACTGACTCGAAGCACAATTTATTATTACTTGTCCTTTATTTAAATTAAGTCTTCCGCTTTAATTCTTGAACTGTTTGATAAAACCTGAAACATCAATGTAACGTGGCCCCAAATTGGGAAGGTCAGTTGGGGGCGTTACAGAGGTGGTATCAGAGCGAGGTTTTCAAGTTTAAAACGATTTTCAAAAATGTTTCGAAAACTTCGAGTCTCAAGAAGTGTTTTACTTTGGGGAAGATCGTATGGAATAGTCACTCATGCTTACACCCTACTCCATCCAGCGCTACCTGGGGTATGAATTTTTAAGTTTTGAAGTTTAAAAGTTTCCCTGCTTGCAAATTTTGTAAGATTTGAATATTTGGGAAATATTTCAATTGATTTGAAAAGTTACTTGAGGTTGGAAGAAATCAAAGTTAAGAGAAATAAGGAGTTGGAATGTTTTGATATGAACTAAGTTGAATTAATTGATTTTTGTGTTGAGCAAGAGTGCTAACACCATTGATTTGAAAGTGAATGGGAGTGTGGGGTTGAGATGTTGTATTTATGAACGTTGAGAAAGTGATGATTGAAAAAGTTTGGTGTTTTATAATGTAAAAACTTATGTGTTTATTTGGCACCAGTAAGGTGACCTCTTTTGAAAATATGGAGTAATTTGAATGATTTATGGGGTGTTGAATAATTTGCAAGCATTTAAAACCTCAATGTTATGGCTAAAGATGTGCTAGTGTATAATGAGCTGTAGTATAATGATGTAAGAATGAAGAACTGACTATTGAACTTAGAAATTGACCTTATGTTGTGAAATTGAAAATTTCATTCAACTGAAAAATCCAGTAGTTGGATAAGTGTGCAGAATGCACAAGGAGCCTGGCATGTTAGTCAAGACACGAGTGAGTGTGTTTTAGCGCGAGGATTTGTTAGAGCCCTCGGCATAGTGTATCGGAGGCCGGCAGTCGTCCCGAGACACAGAGTTGCGTGTTGATGTTATTTATGACCTTGGACTGATCGTTTGACGTTGTTGTTATGACAGATGGACCCTAAGAGCGCAGCGTTTCATTTTAGGAGTGCCCCACCATTTGAGGAGGACAATTTGACAAACACGTTGTTGGAGCACTGGAATTATTGGAGACAGGCAAGAGGACAAGGCATCACAGATGCAGAGGCTATGGAGAGGACCGCAGAGCTGATGCCATCGAGATGGACTACTCGTACAATGGAGTTAGCTAGAGTTCACCGTAACCAGCAGACAGGTACTCGAGGAAGCTTCCAGACTTTCATGGCCGCGCTTCTTCAGGAGGCAGTTTTAGCCGAGGGAGTATCGCCAACATCTTCATGGAGCACGCAGGCGTCAGCAACGGGTGAGGCGCCGCAGACGAGGCCTAGACCCGCCTCATCGTCTATAGCACATATGGTAGTACCATCCGAGCACCGATCGGGAGGATCAGTTGGACCTCACTTTGACCCTATAGGATCCTCCGGGTATGTGGACTACCAGGTAGCATTGCAGCAGTCGTCGCCGCAGTGGACACCATCTTTACCGCCAGCACCACCTACGGCACCGGAGACACCCACATCCACGTCACGTCCGAGGATACGCCCTACACCGAGCACGCCCGTAGAGGCTTATGCGTCACCCCAGCATGGATTACAGCAGGGAGGAGCGTATGATCCTTACGCGTGGTGTGATTTCTCCATAGCTTCAGTCCAGTATCCACCACCGCAGCAGGACCCGACGCTGCCATATGGATTTCAAGATACCACTGTACCGCCAGTTCAGCAGCCACAACACGATTTGGGAGGGCCTAGCGAGGCCAACCAGGTACATGATTATGGTTTTGACGGTGCTGAGATGTGGCCGAGACAGACCACTAGCAGGTACGAGGACATGTTTGGTGGTTATGGGATTGCTTATGGTCAGGGGACGAGGTAGACACCTATCTGTCTATCCAGCGATACCGAGAGCAGCCGAGGGAGGAGGATGACAGCTCGGGATAGGGGTAAGAGGCCGATGAAGAGGGAGGATGACGCTGAGGAGGAGGATCCATCCGAGGGATCCGTGTGAGAGTTATCCGAGTTATTGCTAGTTGTTCCATTGGGATTTGGACATTTCATTATTGCTTATTGCACTCTATTTATGATCATGTTCGGGACGGAGACTGAGACTTAATTGTTGCTGAACTTTACTTTTGTTGGAACTTGTATTTTCGGATGTATCGGGTTGATAACGTGTGAGACTGGTTGTAGTATTTAATGATTGTTGTATGGAATCTTTTTGGATTTGAAATGTGGTGTTGATTGTTTACAAGTTTTGAGTGAGTAATGAATGGATGGCATGATTCCAGAATATAATGAATACTATTATGTGGATGTTATGAAATTATTAATTTAGTATTGTTTTGCATTGAAGATAAGGGAGTTTATCGATCAAGGAAGGGGAAGAGGTCGTGGCAGAGGCAGAGGCCGCGGACGAGGTAGAGGAAGAGGTCAGAGAGGTCGAGGGCATGGGAGAGCTACCCCACAACCGAATTATGAGGAACCACATTGGGAGGAAGTTCCTGCAAACCAGGAATATGAGGAGTTAGAGATTCTATCTGATGATGAAAATGCTGCGGGATAACATGGACCAATTCCACCACCTCACGGGAACATACCAGAAATTCCATCTGTGATGTGGGTGGAAACATTCCGAAAGCAGCACCCACCAACCTTCGATGGGACTGGAGGACCCTCAGCAGCAGAGGATTGGATTCGCGAGCTTGAAAAGATATTCAAGCACATGAGATGCTCAGAGGATGAGAAGATTAACTGTATGTCCTACCAACTCAAGGGAAAAGCAGATAGATGGTGGGAGACTTATGTCAAGTCTATTGCACCAATGGAGAGGGACAATATCAGCTGGGAAAGGTTTAAGGAGGCATTCTTTGAGAAGTATGTTCCGAGGCAGTACAGAAAGGAGAGGGCGGTGGAGTTTTTCTTGTTTGAGCAAGGAAAGCTAACGGTGGAGGAGTACGATACCAAATTCGGTGAGCTACTCCAGATGGCACCACACTTGGCAGACACACCGCAGAAAATGGCTGATAAATTTAGAGATGGTCTGTGTGAAGAGATTTGCACACAACTGGCGACCATGAAGGGATTGAGTTATCAAGAGCTGTTAGGCCACGCCTTGGATATTGAAGCATCCAAGAATATGAAGAAGATGCCGGAATGGGGAGCGCAAGAGGCACAGGCATCTGGTTCTAACCAGAAGAGGAAATTCGAGGAGCCGCCAAAGCAATTCGTACAAGGTCAAGGCCATCAGAAGCGCCATGACCAGGGCAGGCCGCAGAATTTCCAAGGGAGGCCAGACCATCAAAACTTCCAGAGATTCAACCCTCATCAGGCTCAGAGGCGAGATCAGGCGGGACCGCGGGACCGCAGAACTGCCAGAGGTGTGGCAGGAGGAATACCGGCGGATGCCAAGGGAATGCGGTCAGATGCTCTACCTGCGGAGGGCAAGGACACTATGCCAACAACTGCCCTACACCGCCAGCTCAGGGAGGCAACCGCCAGAATTTTCAGAGGGAGGCCAATCAGCAATTGAGAGCCATCCGAGGACATCGCCAGCCATGGAGAGGAAATGCTGGAAACAGAAGAGGTGGAAGGCAAGGAAATCAGGCACCACCTAGGAACCATGAGGGTAATCCACAGGGCGGAGATGGATAGCCGAGGAGAGCCCGGGCTTATGCTTTGGACGGGAATCAGGATGATGGTATGCATTAATGATATACCTGTCATGGTATTATTTGATACGGGAGCATCGCATACATTCATCTCATCTGCATGTGTTGAGGCACTAGGACTTGAAGTAGAAAAGAATATTCAGGACTTGAACATAGCAATACCTTCAGGAGAAACAACTACTTCTACTTTAGTGTGCCGAGACTTGAGAATCAAGATGAACGAGAATGAAATTCAAGTAGCTGAGTTGAATGTTTTGGATATTCACGATGTAGATGTAATCCTAGGAATGGATTGGCTGTCAGAGAACAAGGCGATGATCTTGTGTCGTGAGAGGAGAGTGATCATTCCTCAGCAAGGGAATAAAGAGGCATTTGTACATGGATTCAAGAGAAGGCAGAGAGTACCAGTGATCTCTGTAGTTCAAGCAACGAAGTTGTTGCGAAAGAACAGGAATCAAGCCTTCTTGGTATATCTGGAAGGAGAAGAGAAGCCTGAATTAACGGTGCAAGATGTTCCAATAGTGGGAGAATTTGAAGACGTATTTCCGAAGGAACTACCAGGATTGCTGCCAGACAGACAAGTAGAGTCCACCATTGATCTAGAACCGGGTGCAGCACCAATTTCTAAAGCGTCGTACCGCATGGCCCCGAAGGAATTACAAGAACTAAAGGTCCACCTCCAGGAGTTGTTGGACATGGGTTATATCAGGTCAAGCGTGTCACCATGGGGTGCACCGATCTGTTCGTTAAGAAGAAGGATGGGTCAATGCGTATGTGCATTGACTACAGAGAACTGAACAAGTTGACACTGAAGAACAAATACCCATTACCGAGGATCGATGATCTTTTCGATCAGCTCATGGGAGCTAAGGTGTTTTCTAAGATCGATCTCCGATCAGGGTACCACCATTTGAAGATTCGGAAGGAAGACATTCCGAAAGCAGCGTTCAGAACTAGATACGGTCACTACGAGTTTGTAGTAATGCCATTTGGACTCATGAATGCTCCTGCAGTGTTCATGGACTTGATGAACCGAGTATTCCACCCGTATCTCGATAACTTTGTATTGGTGTTTATCGATGACATTCTGATATACTCGAAGAGCGAAACAGAGCATGAACAACATTTGAGAACAGTTTTGCAGACCCTAAGAGACGAAAAATTATATGCCAAATTCAGTAAATGTGAATTTTGGCTGAGAGAAGTGACATTCTTGGGTCACATCGTGTCAGCAGACGGAATTAAGGTAGATCCAACCAAGATTCAAACAGTGATGGACTGGAAGTCACCAACCACGCGGAACGAGATTCGTAGTTTTCTGGGTTTAGCAGGTTATTACAGGAGATTCATCGAGGGCTTTTCGAAGATTGTGAAGCCGATGACCCAGTTACTACAGAAGAATGTTAAGTTTGAGTGGACGGAAGAATGTGAGGAGAGCTTCCAGAAATTGAAGCAATTGTTAACAACCGCGCCAGTTCTGGCAGTGCCAGAACCAGATAAGAATTTTGAAGTTTATACTGATGCTTCAAAGAACGGGTTAGGTTGTGTTCTGATGCAAGACGGAAAGGTGATAGCGTATGCGTCAAGGCAATTAAGACCGCACGAAGTGAATTATCCGACTCATGATCTAGAGTTAGCGGCCGTAATCCATGCGTTAAAGATCTGGAGACATTATCTCTATGGAGTGAAATGTGTCATATTCACGAATCACAAGAGTTTGAAGTACTTCTTCGAACAAAAGAATCTGAATATGAGACAAAGGAGATGGTTGGAACTCGTGAATGATTATGACTTGACGATTAATTATCACCCAGGCAAGGCGAATTCAGTAGCAGATGCCTTGAGCAGGAAAGGAGAAGCTCAGTTGGGCTGTATGCTTACAAGAGAGTGTAGTTTGATCAAAGAGTTTGAGAGACTGAGCTTGGAAGTGATATCACCTTCGGAAAGGAAAGAGTGTGAGTTGTCAGCTTTGACAGTAGTGCCAGATCTGAGAGAGAGAATTGTGAAGGCACAGAAGGAAGACGCAGAGATTGAGAAGTTGCGTCAGAAGTTGAAGATTAAGCCAGTGGGAGAGTATCGTGAAGCAGATGATGGTGCACTGCTGTTCAGAGACCAAATTCTGGTGCCGAGCAGTGAAGAGTTAAAGAATGAGATATTGAGTGAGGCACATGATACGCCGTATACCGCTCACCCAGGAAGTACTAAGATGTACCAAGATTTGAAGTTCAAGTACTGATGGGATGGTATGAAAAAGGATGTAGCCTTGTATGTAGAGAAATGTCTGGTATGCCAGCAAGTTAAGGCGTTACATCAGCGGCCGTATGGGAAGTTGCAGCCGTTAGACATTCCTGAGTGGAAATGGGAACATATCACTATGGATTTCGTAATAGGGTTACCGAAGTCACAGAAAGGAAATACGATGATATGGGTTATCTTGGATCGTCTAACGAAGAGCGCTCACTTCTTACCGATTAAGGTAAACTACGGGGCAGATAAGTTAGCCCAGATTTACGTTCGAGAAATAGTCAGATTGCATGGAGTGCCAAAATCTATTACGTCGGACAGAGACGTGAAATTCACATCTCGATTTTGGATGAGTCTACAACAAGAATTGGGGACCCGCCTGAATTTTAGCACGGCATTTCACCCTCAGTCAGATGGTCAATCTGAACGAACCATCCAGACTCTCGAGGACATGTTGAGAACATTGGTCTTAGACCGAGGAAGCAGTTGGGAGCCGATTCTGCCTTTGATTGAATTTGCCTACAATAATAGCTATCAGACAACAATCGGAATGGCTCCTTACGAGGCCTTGTATGGGAAGAAGTGTCGTTCGCCTCTATACTGGGATGAGGTAGGAGAACGAAAGATTGTTGGACCGGACACGATAAACGAAATGATCGAAATAGTCCGGCAGATCAGGGAGAGAATTAAGGAAGCGCAGAGCAGGCAGAAGTCCTATGCCGACTCGAGAAGGGTTGATTTATATTTTGAAGTGGGGGACAAAGTATTCCTAAAAGTTTCACCTTCCGAAGGAATAATACGCTTCGGGGTAAAAGGAAAACTGAGACCGCGCTATGTGGGACCGTATGAGATTCTAGAGCATATTGGTCCAGTAGCATACAGATTAGCTCTACCCCCGAGCATGGGTAACATTCATAACGTGTTTCATGTATCTCAGCTGAGAAAGTACGTGTATGACCCTAAGCACGTGATTTGTCAGGAAGAGGTGATTTTGAGTCCGGATCTACGGTATGAAGAGCAGCCAGAGGCTATACTAGACCGCAAGAATCAAGAGCTCAGAAATAAGTACATATCGCTCGTTAAAGTACTTTGGAGCCATCATGGGCGTGAAGAAGCAACATGGGAGCTAGAGGATAAGATGAGGGAGAGATATCCCGAGCTCTTTGAGACTATGTAAATTTCGGGACGAAATTTTTATAAGGGTGAGAGGATGTAACACCCTGTGTAAATTTTAACCTTGTAATAGTTGTTCGGGCTTATTGAAGGGGAAATTTCTTTTAATGAGAAGCATATGAAATTATTTGATTGGAATTGGGAGAATTTATTAAGGAAATTAATCGAAGTTATTAATTTTGGATTGGAGGAATATTATTGAGTTGGTAACTATATTGTGAGAAATTATCAAGAAATTAAAGGAAACATTATGTATGGGAGATTGAGAATATTTATGTTTGAATTGTTCTATTGTAAGGTGGAATTAATCAAGGATTATGAAATATCCTATGATATCATATTGATAATATGATAGGATATGTATAAGTTTTGGAAGAGGTATAAATAGAGGGAGGAATTATAACATAAGCTTTTCCAGCTTATATTATATGCTTAGAGAGAGAAAGTGTTGAGAGAAAACCTTCATCCACTCCAATCCCGTCAGCCCACATTCCGACGCGATATCCGGCCGACTCCGGCGACAATCCGTCGAACCACCACCACCATCTTGTAGCATTTCTTCAGAGCTTTGATTTGACTACTCGTGGGCTCCGAGAGAACGAGAAACGAGTGAGATATCGGAGGTTGAAGTTGAGGTGGGTTTTGAGTTGCGAATTAGAGTTTAATTCGTGTATTTTGATTTTCCGGCCGAATTCCGGTGTTTTAACCGTAGAATCGTGTTCTCCATCGTGTAGGGAACGTTCGCACGTCAAGAAACACCATTTTGGACGCCGGAAATCCGCTACCACCGCCGTGAACAGAGGAGCTCCGGCGAGGTAATGTGTGTCCTCATTTTTCGTTGTATTTTGGTATTTTGAGGGTATATTCTTGTTCCTCGTAGCCTGAGGAGTCCGAATATGCAATTGCATGTGTCATCGGCCGGAAGAATCGCGAGATATGGCGATTTGCAGGTACAGATCCGGCGAACCCGTGAGGAAGACGACCCCTGTCGGTCGACAGGCAGTGTGTCGATCGACAGGGTGGTCGATCGAAGGAGGGAAGTCGAACGCGTGTGTCGATCGACACAAATCGTGTCGATCGACACAAGGGCGAGTTGAGTGGCATGTTGACACATTTGTGTCGATCGACATAAGGTAGTGTCGATCGACACAAAGTCGTCGATATGGATGTCGACAGAAGGTATGTCGATCGACAGAAATCGTGTCGATCGACAGGGTCAGTCAATATAAATATGTCGAACAGATTATGTCGACCAAGTTGAGCCTCTGTCAACCAGGGCTGTGTCGACCGACACAGACCCTGTCGGTCGACACAGAGGTTGAAGTGTTATGATTTGTTGTTCAATCTTAGTTCTTCCGAGTCCTGTTTATTTACGATTAAGATATATTGTCCTAGGTATATCGTACTGACTTATAAACCCTATTTGATTGTAGGAATTTGAAAGCAATGATTGTTTGAGCTCATACTAGCAAGAGACATCTAAACTAAAAGCCGAGAACGAGGTGGGAAACTATTTCCGTACAAAACCAAAATGCGTGTTTTACTTTTCAAAATATGTTATAAAATGCTTTGATTTGAAATGAGACTGCTATGCATTGTTTTGTGCTATTATATCTGTCCTCTGTCGTTTCCCATCGACAAGAGAGATTATCTAATGAGTTCAGAACCAGGTTCTCATAACTGCGCTAGAACTCTATTAGTAGTATGGAGTAGCGACTCCATATGATTGGGAATTTGAAGATATAAGGTGGAATTTGTTGTACTTGGATATGGAAATTGTGGGTGTATTTGGATTGGTGATTATGAATGATGAAACATTAAACGATCGGGTCTCAAAATGGATTGCTGAGACTAGTGCACTTAGATGACAGTAGGTTGAGTGTGTTTACATTCCTGACTGATCATCGTTACTTGGAAGCCGGCCAACTTCCAGTTACAAACCTGAAACAGATATAATAACATATAAATAACACGTGCAAAATAAAATGTTTTAGATAGCATGGATCTTTTCAACAAAACCCCATGTCTATCTGTGTGAGTTGCATAGCATGTTTCCTATATAAATGTATGATTTCGGGCATGTTTCTCATTGGGTACGAAAGTAATCAGCCCCTCGCGTTATTTCTAAAACGTGCAGGTTAAGCGGCATGGATGGTAGTGGCGGGTGTAAGCTGGTGAAGAAAAGGTGTTTCTGAAAGATAAACAGATCCTGTGACATGTATCTTCACATACATGTCACCACCACGCAACACACACTGCTGTACCACTCTCTGAAATTTCCTTCCCTTTTTAATGTTACAAACTTTAAATTCTGTTGTTTAAACTGACTCGAAGCACAATTTATTATTACTTGTCCTTTATTTAAATTAAGTCTTCCGCTTTAATTCTTGAACTGTTTGATAAAACCTGAAACATCAATGTAATGTGGCCCCAAATTGGGAAGGTCAGTTGGGGGCGTTACAGTTTAATGCTTTCCATATACTTGCTCTGTTTTCTGTTTCATAAACTGATTACTTGTGCCTTCAATACTTGTCCAAGTATTGAAGAATATATACTATGAAACTGACTTAAGAAGGAACAGAGACTTAAGCTTAAACTGACTGCACACAAAACTGACTCTGCCCTGTTTAAAGGAACCAGTGCTTGTGCTTACATCTACTTTCGCTGCATTCACAAAACCTTCCGTTGCACATATTGCACTCTGATTTCGGGACCAACAAGTGGTATCACGCGCCAAGGTTCTTACAGACTACGGTTGTGTTGAGTCACTTAGGTCCAGATCTTTGTTTTCTGCGCTTGGTTCTATTTTTCTGCACTTGGTTTCTGTTTTGTGTGTTTTAAGCTTAGGCACACAGAGATGGGGCAGACCACAAAACTTCCAAAGTACTCATCGGAAGACTTTGAGATATGGAAGAAACGTTCGTTGATCATGCTGAAGAATGTCCATCCAGAAATGGCACAGGTTCTACGTACCGGACCAATAAAGATCACTAAGTTGACTACTCAGCTCGGAGGAGCAGAAGGTCAGAAGATAGTGGAGAAGCCTTATGCAGAATGGACAAACGACGACAAAGTTTGTTTTCAGCTGGATGCAGTGGCCATGGAGCTCATGTTACAATCCTTACCAGTGCCACTAGTTGTTGAAGCCTTAGAGCATAACAACGCCAAGAAGATGTGGGAATTTCTTGGCTCACTCAGTCAAGAAACAGCTTAAATGAAGCGAAATAAGCTTCAAAACTGTGTGGATAAGTATGAATCTTTCCAAATGCTTCATGGTGAAAATATCAAATCAATGGAAGCAAGATTCAGTGTTATTATCTGCGAGCTGAAAAACTTGGGGAGAACATATGAAGTTGTTGATATGAATGCAAATATTCTCTCCAAGATGCCCAAGGAAGATTGGTTCGTCAAGGCTACCAGCCTGAAGGAGAAAGATATATCTCAGATGACAACGAAGGATGTGTTCGCCCAGTTCCAAGCCCATGAATGGGACATCTAAATGGCGAACAAAAATGAAGTAGTGCGAAGTGTCTGCACGCATCCAGAAGTAGATGCTGCCTTTTTCGCAAAAAGGGAGTTCAAAAGAAGGCCTCAAAAGCCTTATCAAACTGACAGAACTTCTGGACAAACGTCCACATCTAAGTCAGCTCCAACACCTTCCTACCCAAAAAAGGAGGAAGAGAGCTCAGTTGAAGAGCTTGAGGAGCAAATGAGGAAGCTGACTAGACTTCTTGAGATAGCCAAATCCAAGAAGGAAGGTTCACAGTCAAGTGAACTGAAGTTCAGCGACAGACCTCCCAGAGGTTGTTTTGAATGCAACTCTCCAGACCACCTCATGTACGAGTTCCCACTAGTTTCCAAGGAGGAAAGAGAGCGCTTGAAGATGGTGATTGAAAAGAAAGCCTCCAGAGCAGTTGCTAAGGCCATGCTTACCAGAACTGAGGTGCCTGACATCTCAGACAATGACGATGGCTACTATACATCAGACGATGAGGCTGCGGAAGAAGCCTTCCTGGTGCTGATGGCAAAGCTTGGAGAAGAGGAAGAAACTGAAGCAGAGTCTAATACTCAGGTACACATTTCCAACTCAGTTTCTATTCCTATAGCATGCATAGAAGACAACTCTGAATCCTATTGCTCAGATTTAGAGGATGTTACTCTTGAAACTTTGAATAGAGAATTTGCTAAGATTTATGAGTTAAAACATGTCTTGGCATGTGAAAATGCTTCACTGAAACTGAAAGTTTCAAAACTGACTGAAGAGATCAAAGGATCCAAGTCAGTAAGTGAAGACTTAGCTAAACTTAGAGAAGAGCATTCTATGTTACTTGAATCGTTTAAATCTCTATCTGAAAAATGCGCATCTCATAAACTGAAAATTGCTAGTAATCAAAATATTATTTGTTCACTATACTCTAGTACTAGCAAAGTTTCAGAAGCTCTAAGTTTACAAAGACATTCCTCTGATAAGTCAGGTTTAGGCTTTACATAGAATAACTTGAGCAATCAGGCTTCTTCTTCCAAACTGGGAATATCTCGAACCATCACTTTAAGAAGAGTTCCAGTTTAGAAGTCAAGCTGCTAGGTAAAGGAGTAGTCAGTATGGACAAAAACTCCTCTGAGGCTGATTAGGAAAGAAGGGGACAGTCAGTTTCAAAACTGACTTCAACACCCAAGTATAGAAAGGATTTGACTTTCAAGTCAAACAAACCTGAGATGAAGCCCAACCTTCCTAGGAAGTGGAGTAAACGACATGCTTATAACTCTAGAAAACCCACTTCGGCAACTATAACTAAACTTTATAGAAAGTCAGTTTCATTTCCGGACTCTAAGAATATGAGGTTCTCAACTCATGAGAACAAAACTTATCCGTGTAGAAAGAAAATCTATATGAGGTCTCAGTCCAATCTTCATTCTAACTTTAGGACTAGAGAGACTACACACCGGACCAAGTTTCCGAGAACCTAGCTGATACTTAGTTTTAAGGAAGTCAGTTCCTAGATACTCAGTTTTAAGAAACTCAGTTTTAGGTCAGGTTTATTACACTCACCTTCTCTTACCAAGCATGCATAAAAATAACTTGAATCATTTGAAACGAAAGAGATTGGTAGAGGAATGTGCAACACCTAGATATAAGGTGAAGTAAGTATGGATTCCTAAAGAATGGATCTATAACACTTACCCTGTAGAATCCGCCGAAACACGGGTACCTTTTGTCTAACCAGATGTGTTATGCTGGTACAAAGTCACCAAGGTCAATCTAAAAAGAAGAAAAGAGCATGGATCTTGGACAGTGGATGTTCAACTCACATGACCGGTGACAGTAATCTTCGCTCAAACTGAGAATGACAAAAGGACCACTTGTCAGTTTTGGAGATGATTCAAAAGGTAGGGTAATCGGCAAAGGATGCTTGAAGAGCAATGGAATTATCATCAATGATGTATCCTTGGTCACTAACCTCAACTACCATCTGTTGAGTGTGAGTCAGCTTATCCAGTCTGGATATGAGGTGACTTTTGTCGAAGGAGAGTGTTGGATCAATGACAAAGACTCCTAGAAGACTGTGCTGAAAGCTGTATAGAAATGATGTCTCTACTATGTGTATTGGGAGAGTGGAAAGCCAGACACATGTCTTGTCGCAACAAGCTCATCCCAAGAAGGAGTCAATTGACTATGGCATAAAAGACTTAGCCACCTGAATTTCCAGTCAATCAGACATCTTGCTAAACACAAGCTTGTGGAAGGCCTACCACAAGTCAGTTTCAAGAAAGAAGAAGGTGTCTATCGAGCATGCAAGATGGGGAAGCAAACTAAAGCTTCATTCAAGAATCAAACCATCACAACAAGCACAAAAAGGATCCTTGAACTTCTTCATATGGATCTGTTTGGACCAGTCAAGCCGCCTACCATTGGAGGTAAAAGGTTTACTCTGGTAGTAGTAGATGACTACTCCAGATACACTTTGGTAAGACTGATGACAACAAAGGATGAAGTGAAGATCCAACTTCTAGAGCTCATCCTTCAAGTGCAAAACAACAAAGGGGTCACTGTCAAAAGGAAGATTCAATTGTAGGATTTAATCTGTTTGTTTATTGAATTGACTAGTTTGTATTATTGAGACTCAAAAGGTAAAATTCACTTTCTAGTAATGTAGGTTTTAATTGCCTAACCAAGGAAATAATTTCAATTTATCAAATTTTCCACCATAATAATTATTTATGTTTGGATTGATTGGTTTATGCATGTTGATTGGATTGGTTGAAGTCCCTAGGATTTGTGCTTTTATTTATCTGATTTTATTCCAAAAGAAATTTTCTGATTGAAAACAAAACCCTCTCTTGATTTTGGATTTGCTCAAACAACGAGTTAATAAACTGTGTCCAGTACATAAAATATTTCCGTTGCACTGTCTCTGTGGGTTCGACATTCATGGTTATAAATGTATTTGCTTCTTGTGTTATAATTAGTATGCTCTAGTTTAGCATCGCGATCAGGGGACCAACAACATGCAAACCCACAACCGACAAAATGATTTTTTTAGTTTTAAATCTGTCAAAATCTAGGTTTTAATTGAATTTGAGTCTAAATTGATGGTCGGTATTGGTCATAATCGTAATTACAATTCAGACCTGATTTTTTTTATTATTTTTGGATCTGAGTCATAATTCGGCTCGGATTTAGTTTTCTTTATATTTAGAATCGGTCGGAACCGGGTCAGACCTGGGCCAGAATGCGGTCACGGGTCGATTTCAATTAATTGATTAAAATCAAAGATTTTTTAATTTCTTTTTCCACTGAGTCGGATTCATTCAACATTTAAAGGAAGGAATCGACTTATTTCCTACAAGCATTATTTAATCATATAGATATTAAAATTTATTTCAAAAATCATTGTTTTTTTAGAAAAGGACAACTAACAAACTGATTTTGACATAAAATTGTACTTTTAAGTATTTTTTATATGTGTTATAAAAAATGGGTATTTTTTAAATGTCTATTAGTCTAAATAGGTATTATGTAATTTTTCTAAAAAATGATTGAAGTAAACTAATGAAAAACAAGGTGAAGCAAGTTAAATTCCAACTTTTTATCCCGACAATTTTGTTATTGAGGCCCTCATTATAATAATTAAACCAACTCATTGTACTAAGATTCAACTATTTTTTAAAAATAAGTTTGTGATAAGGAAAATTTATCACTATCATAAAGTGGTTTATACTATTTTTTTAAAATAAAATTGAATTTATTTAAATTTATACACCTAAATATTTCCGAAATTGAGACGATTTAGATCGATATTCAGACCACCCACATCAATGATATTGGTTTGAGTATTGTTGAGGTTCGAATTTGAATGGATCTAGGCCCTTAGATCGGGTAAGAAAAATAACATATATTGAAATAAATACGAGAAATTAATGAAGAGAAAACAGAAACTGACGGTAAATGTAGCTTCGGTAGTATGCAAATTAATGAGAAAGAATAAAACGTTGACTGAGAGAATAATTTAGCAGTATTTCGATGGAAATTTGGCTAGCTTACAGCGTAAAAAGAATGACCTAAAATCAAATCGGGATCTCCCTTTTATATATGTAAGGGAGTGAGACCCTTTACATAAGGCCTAACTAACCCTAGAAGTGTTCGCCACGACCCAGATTTGTCAGAGCTAACTCTAAAAATCTCGGTGTCTGTTACAACTGTCGCGACTTGTCTTCATTGGTCATTCTTATCCACTGGTTCGGGGTCGGCGATAGACGGGGTCGTCATCGACTTTCATCTTGCCCAACCGCGGGGTTGATATTGGACCCCACGTGGAGTCGTCGTTGCTTATTGGCATTCTTGTCTCGACTTTTGGGCTTACTTTGGCTGTGCTATGGGCCATTTTTGTCTTGGATGGCATTTCGGGTGCAAGGTCAGTTTTATCCAATTTGGGTCGATTGGGTCTAGCCTCAACAATAGTCCCTTTAGCTTCGGGGCGTATCCGTGATAGGGGTTGAAGCCAAACATTGTTGTCGCTTTAGGGTTAAAGTGCGGAAGTCTTGAGGTACCCCAGAGGGCATCCCCAAGGGCTCTGGATGCGTTCTCAGAGGTTTGCTCATCCATACGGAAGTTTGAGTGACCCGGGGGTCGAATCAATTTGCACGACCGCCCCTAGGGGCATTTGCATACGTTGGTGTCAGGCAGTTCCGGAATACCGTCCAAGGGCTTGTGCATGGTTCTGGAGTCCACGCAGTTTGTTAGGGTTATCTCGGTAGATGCTCTCTTGCGTGAGAGTTGTGCTCTCAAGTGTGCACTTTGAAAACACTCCGAAGAGTGGTGTGGGACAGTCCCTAGCGGTCTTAGAGTATTTGAGGGTTCTTTGGGAGGTTCTAGGAGCCTTCGCCATCCTCATTATGCTGGTCGCGTCTGATTAGGCCCAACATTTTACTGGGGTTTGGCAGTTAGGTGTCCCTTTGTGGTGGTCAAGGGTCGGTTGCATATCTCGCTTGAGGTCGGTATTCACATCGTCGGATCGTAGTTAGGTCAGACGTGGCATCATGGTATCTACCCACGTTCAGTGGCAGTTGTGTAAGTAACTACCTTTTTAAGGGTAACTATGTTGAAAGGGTGCGGTTTTGTGCATGTCAAATCAGTGTCACTTTTCTCTTTTTCCGATTTTTTATCAGTTTTTTAATTTCTTCCCCAGTTTCACCTTTTTCGTCGTTCCTATTCTCTCCCTTGCCGGATTTTGCATGCTATTTTTCCATCGCCCATTGGTGATTTTTTCATTCGCGGGGATTTTGCCCCTTCAGTGCTACGGTAAGTTTTTTTTTAAAGATTTCGGAGACATTCTATTTCCTATTTACTTGAATTCTTGGGGATTGTTGGGTGTATTAGCTGATTTCTTGTGTGTTTCCGTCGGTTTGTTTTTTTTCGTCCCGCTTGCATCGTAGGTGTTACCGATGTTTGGTTTTTTGCAATATTTGGGGCATGTTGTGAGTGGTTCAAGTTGTGTGCAGTGCTTGGTTTCTGGTATTGATCTTTGATTAGGGTTTCGATTGGGACTTTCTTTGAGTACTTTTGTGCTTTGGGGTTTATGTGGTGTTGTAATGTTAGCGTTTTTATTCTTTTGGGTAATTTTGCTTTGGTCGGCCTTCGTTTGCTGACGAGGTGTCTCATTCAGTTTTGCTTCTGCTTTGTTGCGCGTGTTACCCACTGGATTGGTTTTGTGTGTTGGTTTTTCTATTTGCCTGTGGGTTTCCTGGGTCTCTTGGTGCATTTTAAATTTGGCATTCTTGGTCCTGTTTTCCAGCTGTATTCGGTGGTTAAATGGCTTAGGAGTCTGGAAGTTCTAGAGTGCAGGTGGA
Organism: Plectranthus barbatus; assembly: GCA_026898455.1. NCBI lineage: Eukaryota > Viridiplantae > Streptophyta > Magnoliopsida > Lamiales > Lamiaceae > Plectranthus > Plectranthus barbatus. The sequence goes on along the minus strand of JAPKLW010001877.1, from coordinate 100,304 downwards.
TATCCATGTCCTTGAGTCTTTGGACACTGCTTCTCTTGGATCAACAGGTGCTCCTACTTCTAAAAGGTCAGTTGGGAACCGGTCTTTGGATGCCGAAGTCTTGGGCTCGGGATCAAGCGCGGATTTCTCTTATCCGATCGAGATTGATGGGGAAGGCGGGTCGGATGTGATTAACGCACGGGACCCGGTCCGTACTGCAACGTCGTTGGTCGATATGGAGTTGGCTCACAAACTGATGGGCCAAGCGGCTTGCGGGAATTTTTCCATCTCCATTCCGTCTCGTAGAGATAGGTGCTGCAATCCGACTTACGGCATGGTGGCCTTCTACTTGGCTGCTATTAAGAATGGATTGGGCTTTCGGTTCACCCTTTCTTTAGTGTTGTTTTGTGGTTCTACGACATTGCTCCGTTCCAGCAGTCTCCAATTGGATGGTGCCATTTGTTGGGGACGGCGCTCTTATTTTTGGATGTCGGGCTTGGTCTCCCGACCCTCCGGGAGTGGCACAATATGTATATACTGGGTCGCTACTATGAAGGCTACTACTACTTCACTAAGTGGAACGGTCCATGCTCGATCTTGATCCTTGGTTGTCCTGAGACGATGCCCAAGTGGAAGAGTCAGTGGGTTTGGTTATCGACGGATCGCAAAAGTCCTGAATTTCTGAAATTGGGGGAGTTCCTAGAAGTTAGTCTACGCGCAAATTCCTGGGGTCGAGGTCGTCGTCTGACCCCTTTTCTATGTCGTATATGTCTTCCTTATTTTGATGTTTGGCTAGAGAGACAGTTATGGCGCTGGTAGCATCGTTTCCTAACTTTCTTTGTTTTGTGCAGGGTACAAGCAGACCACTCTTACCACCGAGGAGGCAAACCGTGTCGCAATTGTATGTGAACGCAAGAAGCAGGATTTTCGTGTGTTTCATAAGAGTAGGAGTATAAGCGCCACTCACTGGATCTATGAGAACGGAAATAAAGAACCTTTACTACGTGAAATGTCGGTGGTTACCAGGTAGAGATGGCCATCCAAAACTGGAACCACTTGAACCGCACCTGAATCGGCCCGGCGGTTCACGGTTTCGAACTGGAGCCACCAAAAATGGTTCCGAACGAGAATCGGAACCTTATTTTCACGGGCTGGTTCAGATTCCACCCTTAAATAGAACCGGAACCGGCTGTTCGGAACCGCCGAACCGCCAAAAAATTAATTAAAAACATAAAAAATGGTTCCAAATCGACAGTTCCGGTTCCGAACCGCCATACTCAATGACTATATTTAAAAAATTAAATCTGACCAATGAGAACGTGACACATCACCTCGAACCGCCAATTCCGAACCGGAACCAGTGGTTCGGCCGACACAATTTGAGACCAAATTTTTTCTATAAATACCCTCCCCCCCCCTTCAACAATTTTCACACCTCAGTCTCAGTTCTCCCAATTAGCGCAATTATCTCTTTTAAGCTCTCAATTCTTGTCTCTATTACTCAACTATTGTCTCAATTACTCAATTTATCTCTTGTTATTATACATTTATACTCTTTCACATTTCAATCTCTCAATTCTCAAACTCAAATATGTCTTCTAATCATGGTGGACGTGGTCGTGGTGGTGCCGACGAGAGGGGCAAGTCCAAAGCTATTGATGTGAATATTTGAGCACCACCTCGTCACATCATCGTGGGAGTTCTAGTATTCATATTGAAAACTCTCCTCAATCTCAATATGATGATAACATCACTCTCTCATTGAGTGATGATGAAGATCTTCGTGAGGAACAAGTACGAGCCAATGAGGAGTATGCACGTTAGTTCCAAGAACATGAAAATAGATTCCGTGCGGCATTGCAAGATGATGAAGGCAACAATGAAGTTCCCCCCACCGACGTCAAGGTAAATGAGGAGGAAAGCTTCAAAGCAAATTTAAGCCCAAAACTTTTGAAATCTGATATTTTCACAATGCACTATCGAATAGTTTGTTCAAAGGAACAAAAGAAAGGTATGTGGTGTTTTATTTAAGTTTTAAATTCTTATATTCATTTGAAAATTTGTTTTAATTGTAATTTTTAACTTACAAAAAAATAAAATCTCAGGGGCTCCCAAAAAATTTGATCTATTTTGCAATTATTGCCCAAAAAAATACAAATACACCGCCGGTGGAGGATATGGAACCTATCAACGACACATGAACGTAAAACATTCCCTTAAGGTAGGAATGTCTAAGGGTCAAACTCAATTAAATCAAGGTACATTTTGCCACTTCCAAAGGTACGTCCACCTCTACCCCTCTTTTTAAATATGATCTATAGAAGCTAGGGATTCATTATCTTTATGGGTTAGTGTTGAGAGTTTAGTTTTTGAACTAATGGATAAAGCAAGATTTTTTTTGAAAGATATATGGCTCCGGTTCAACATTGTGAAAAAAGAATTCCACGCACATCTATGACACGCAACATTAGAAATAGACTTAGATAATATAGATTGACTTAAGTGGCCAATTTAAAAAATTAGATCATAGGGTTTCAATTTTCTCGGATATTTGGGATGATTGCGTATCTATATATCATTATATGGGTGTAACTATTCATTGGATAGATTATGCTTGGAATCTAAATAAGAGAATAATTGCATACCGAAGATTTAATGAGGCTCACACGACAAGTAATATAGTTGTTTTATTACGACAAGCAATTTTCAATTGGCTTTAATAATGCAAGCTCCAACCCCGCATCAATAAGGGAGCTTATTTTGGAGTGCAATCCAGTACTCGGAGGTAAGTTTTTCCACTATCATTGTATTTACTCATATTCTCAATTTAGTTGTTCAAGATGGCCTCAAAATTTATAAATGTTCGATCACACTTATTAGAAGTGCAATCTTATACTTACATGGTCATAAACATATTGCAAAAAATTGAGCTTCTTTTTGTACTAGTCAAGAAGTCCGAGCAAAACGCTTTCCAAGAGATATTTCTACTAAGTGGAATGTCACTTATAAAATGCTTAATGCTACTTTTAAATACAAAGAATTATTGTACAATTTTTTAGAAGTGATAATTGCGGTTTTAACTTGCTTCTATCTCATTGGGATGCATGTACTACTATGCATGAATTGTTAAAATCTTTTACAATCACAAAAAAAGATTTATCAGGTGTCTATGATGGGTTTTGTATACTGAAAGCATTTATTATAATGAGTATACAACAATTTATTTCTCCTATCTGTTAACAATCTTACATGTATGAACAATGGTATCCTCTTGTCTCACCGATATGGACGATCATACGGCGTGCTGTAGATCGCAGAAGATAGTATGATCACTTGACCTAGTGAGACATAAACCTGATCACAGCCGAGACAGCGTATGAGGATACGTCTGTCCGGATGGCTGCGGCATTGTCGGAATAAGTAGTCTGTCTTGTTTACTTGACATGCTGGTACGCAGAGGTGGCGTATTGATGGACCGCAGTGAGATGTATTCATCTGTCTGACATCAGCGAATACAAGATCTCATCATATTGATTGAGTCCAAACCCTAACGAAGGTTCAGAGGTTTGCACGGGTTGACTGTTGCTTTGACTTGCCATGGTGGAGAGCCTAAGTAACGTGCTCGTATATCCGCATCTTAGGTAACAACAGTTCGTGTAGTACTGCCTGAGACTGGGCTTAGGTAACCATATCCGAGTAATAGGATGGGGACATTCCCTGAGGAGCTCAATAACATTCATCGTGCCAAAGTCCTGCAGGCTGATTAAGTTCAGGCACGAGTGATAAGGTTTGAGTGGTACTACTCAGGAATTATAAGATATTAATTAATTGTAGTTAGAGCTTGTCAGAGGCTCCGATTAATTAATGGATGTCCGGTAACCTTAAATATGGGGATTCTCAATTAATGCAGCCCGTTCTCATAACGTGGAAATAAAGGGGTAGGTCAATATTAATTCTATGGTGAAAAAGAATTAATATTAATTAATTAATTGTGTCCTGGGTTGTGGACATGGGAATTAATTTATTTATAGGCCCACTTTATTATTTGCATTAGGTCCCAGGTCTGGCCCAATTGAATATGCTGAATTGAGCCCAAAATGGCCCATTAGGGTTTACAACCCTAGGTCTATAAATAGACAGCTCTCTCTCATAAGTTGTAACACAGTTGAAAAACACAAACCCTAGAGAGAGAGTGTGTGGGCGCCGATTTTGGAAAGAAAAAGGAGGAGAATTTCGATTCTGGTCCTGCTCAGAATACAGATCTACGAAGTCCTCACCAGTAGTAGATCTGAACAGCATTAGGACACAGCCCTGAAGATCTAATCTGGAGAACAACAGATTTTCTTCTTACTCTTTTTGTTCTTTCAATTTTTGTTCTAGAAATTAGTATTCTAATTTCTGTTTTCGCAGACAAATCAATTGCGTGGTTGAATTAGAGTTTGGAATTCAAACGCAAAAGATCGGTAAAGAGACAACAGAATTACGGTAATCTCTTAATCCACAAATATGCATTAAATTCATAGGAGCATGCTAGGGTTTTGTGAATTTTAATTATGTGCAATATCTATAAATCGATCCGGTTCAGTTTGGTTTTGGTGATTCGGTTCACGGAAAAACCCTACAATTGGTATCAGAGCCAGGTTTCTGATTTATGGCTCTGTTGTTCATAATTGAATTCTATATGCATGTATGAATTTATTATTTTGTGGATGTTTGGTTTTTGTTCCTCGTGGCAACCCGTTGATTCAGCCCGCGGTGGTTTATCCGTGTAGGGCTGAATTGTTTTTGTAAAATCACGAGAAAATCCGTGATTAGTGTAGATTTGAAAATTTGTAATAGAATAGACTTCTGTAATTTTTCAAATTTTGTAATTGGACGGGTCGAGGACGAAGAACGAAGACGGGGCCGACGCAGGGCCGACGGAGACGACGGCATGCGCGCGGAGTGTGCGGTATGGTCACGTGCCATGCTAAACTGTCTCTTTTTGCTGGAGTTAAATTTGTGGTTAATTGCTTAGAAGCATCTTAGAATATAATGCAAGAATTGCATCCCTGTTCTTGAGAGATGGCTTGGTCTAAGGTTTTCACTAATTATTAATTTCTAGTGTCAAAAGCATCCTGACATGGTAGTGAAATTAAATGGATTGGGGCTTAAAACCCGCAGTTCTGGTTGAGGGTGACATCGTAAACGTCTACGAGTGTAGCTTGCGGTGGGAACTCTTGGGCAATTAGTGGAAAACATTTGTATTTGATTTATTAAAAGGTTTTCAATGCATTTATTTTCGAAGTTCAACATGTATGTTCTTATTTAAGATTTTATTTGTTCTCAGATATGTCTATGTCTAATGTGATCAACATTCTCGCACAAAACACTCTAACTGGTCCAAACTTCCTGGAATGGAAACACAATCTTGAATACCTCCTGATTGCAGAAGAACATATGTTCGTTCTACAAGTACTTAGTCCTATAAGTGCCTACTACAAGCACGTAGTTTCCATGACTCACCTCATGGATGAGCTAATCGTGCACAGTGGAGGTATCGACGCTAAGGCTAAGGTCGATATCATACTGAACTCTCTACCCAAATCCTTTGAGAGTTTCAGACTGATTGTTGTCATGAACAAGAAGGAGTATACTCTTAACGAGTTGCTCAATGACTTGATGGCAGCGAAATCGGTTATGAATCCTTAGAAGGTTGCCTTAGCTACTTCTGGTAATCACTCTGCTGTATCGAAAGGTATGAAGCCGAAAAGAGCGATTAAGAAGAAGGCTGGGAAGGTAACTGCGAAGGACATGGGAGCTGTTAATAAGCCTATGGGGAAACTTCGAGGGACAAGTGTTTTCAGGTGTGGTAAGAAAGGACATAGGAGGAAAGATTGTCAGGCCCACAAGGCCAGACAAGGTATGCCATTTGCATGTATAACTGAAGCATGATTAGAGTGTGGCGTTGCTCTTCCAAGAGCTGTAAGCGCTGACTTGTTAATCATGTTGTTGTACTTTGCAGGGGACCGTGCCGACAAGGCTGGTGAGTGATGGCAAGAAGATACCAAACTGGATGAAGGCAATGTTTTAAGACGGAGCATCATGGAGTTTTCTTTTCTATATGTTTTGATGAATTAAGTACATTTGAGAGTTTATTTGTGGGCCGTGGTTTATCGACAAGACAAATTTTATCAACTTTTATGGATATTTGTTATTTATGATTTTATCATTGGTAATAACAATGTTGTCCATTATGGTATGTTGATTTACAATCTCTATGTCACTTTGATCAAAATATGTCCTTAAGTATTGCATGTAATTCATCCGTAATTGATAATCCTAGAAAGAGAAAACTTACTTCTTCTGATGAGGATCTTACATATCTCTGGCACTTGAGACTTGGTCACATCAGCTTGAAGCGGATTCAAAGACTTGCAGATGACGGTACATTGGACCTAGTCCGGGCTGTACCTTATCAAGTCCGCAAATCCTGCATCGAGGGCAAGATGTCAACTAGGCCTTTCAAGGCTAGTCAGTCTCGAGCAGAGGAAGTGTTGGAATTGATCCATTCTGACTTATGTAGACCGATGTCCACGCAGGCTCGTGGAGGGTACGAGTACTTCGTCACTTTCATTGACGATTACTCAAGGTACGGATACGTTTACCTGCTTCGCTACAAGTCTGAATGCTTTGAGAAATTCAAAGAGTTCAAGGCTGAAGTAGAAAAGAAGGTCGGGAAAACTATCAAGTCGCTGCGATCTGACCGCGGTGGCGAATACCTCGGCAACGAGTTCCTGCAATATTTGTCAGAAAATGGGATTACATCCCAGTGGACTGCACCAGGTACTCCCCAGCAAAACAGTGTAGCTGAAAGAAGAAATAGGACTCTTCTAGAGATGGTAAGATCAATGATGAGTTATGCAAACTTACCAATTTCGTTTTGGGGCTACGCATTGGAAACTTCAGCTTACGTGCTTAATGTGGTGCCTTCTAAATCAGTTCCTAAGACACCTTCTGAGCACTTCCTTGTTTGCAAACCTAGTTTGTGCAAGTTTAGAGTATGGGGCAGTCCGGCACACGTACTGTCGAAGGAACCTGATAAGTTAGAAAGCAGGTAAAAAGTAATGATGTTCATAGGGTATCCCAGACAAACGAAAGGTGGTTACTTTTACTGCCGTGAGAGTCAAAGAGTCGTTGTTAGCACCAATGCTAGATTCTTGGAGGATGAGTATGTGAGTAATCACAGGTCAAGGAGTGATATCATTCTTCAAGAAATTGAGAACGAGAATGCAATTCCAAGGGAAGGGGAACGTGTAGATGTGGGTGCACCTGTGAGAGGTACATCACCACAGACACGTTCTTCAGTGCAAGGTGCAGGACCACAAGTCACTGCACCTACTACTGACATGACACCGATGCCTCGTCGTAGTGGGAGAGTTATTTTCCAGCTGGAAAGGTACATGTTCGTGGGTGCGTCTTTGGACTTGAGCCTGGAAGACGGACATGAGGACTCTGACCCACTGACTTACGAAGAGGCAGTGCAGGACAAGGATGTTGCCAAATGGCGTGTCGCCATGGATTCTGAAATTGAATCCATAACTGCTATGGATGTATACCAGAAAACTGATTTGTCGGATGGCTTTAAGGCCATAGGGTGCAAATGGGTATACAAAAGAAAGAAAGGGGCGGATGGAAAGATCACGGCTTTTAAAGCCAGGCTGGTGGCAAAGGGTTATAGTCAGAAAGAGGGCATTGACTATGACGAAACCTTTTCACCCGTAGCCATGCTCAAATCCATCCGGATACTCCTTGCCATAGCTGCGCATATGGGCCTCGAGATCTGGCAGATGGATGTCAAAATCGCTTTTCCAAAACGGTTACCTTGAAGAAGGTAGGGACATCTATATGCAGCAACCCGAGGGTTACATAAGCAAGGGCGAAGAACATCTTGTTTGGAAGCTTAGGAAGTCCTTGTATGGACTTAAGCAAGCTTCAAGGTCGTGGAACTTACGTTTCAACGATGTGATTAAATCCTATGGATTTGCACAGTTGGAAAATGAAAGTTGTGTTTACCGACTTTGTGTCAGTGGGAGCGTGGTCTTCCTTGCACTATACGTTGATGACATACTCCTATTTGGAAACAACGAGGGAGTGATGTCGGAAATCAAGGTTTGGTTGTCCGAACAGTTCCAAATGAAGGATCTGGGAGAAACTGGCTACATTCTTGGTATTAAGGTCTTACGAGATCGTAAGAGAAGAATGTTGAGCTAATCCCAGGCATCTTATGTGGATACTGTGATAGCCCGGTTCAGCATGCAACTCGCCAAGAAAGGCTTGCTACCTTTCAGACATGGTGTTCGTCTTTCTGGTGGGCAGTGTCCTCAGACACAGCGGGAGAAAGACGAGATGAGTCTTGTACCATATGCTTTGGTGGTGGGTAGTCTCATGTATGCGATGCTGTGTACCAGGCCAGATATCTGTTATGCCGTTGGCATGGTAGCAAGATATCAGTCTAACCCTGGACAGGTGCACTGGATTGCTGTAAAGCACATCCTCAAGTATTTGAAAAGAACTAGGAATTTCTGCCAAGTTTATCAAAGTGAGGATTTGTGCCCTCTGGGTTATACAGACTCGGATTTCCAAGGGGACCAGGATGAGAAGAAATCGACCTCAGGATATGTGTTTACCCTGGGAGGTGGAGCTGTATCTTGGAGGAGCTCAAAGCAGAAATGCATTGCTGACTCCACCATGGAGGCGGAATATGTCGCCGCCTCCGATGCCTCGAAAGAGGGGGTGTGGCTCCAGAACTACCTTTTAGAGTTGGGCGTGATCCCGAGTTTACCGAGGAGCATCACAATTTACTGTGATAACTCTGGTGCAGTGGCAAACTCAAAGGAACCGCGGTCTCACAGGGCAAGAAAACACATAGAGAGAAAGTACCATATCATACGAGAAATCATATCGTTGAACGATGTGCTGATTAAGAAGATTGACACTGCTGACAATCTTGCTGATCCGTTTACAAAGAGCTTGCCGCAGAAAGTTTACGAAAGACATATTCGTGAGCTGGGTCTGAGGTGGATGCCGACCACTGATAGTGGTTAAAGTGACATATTCGTGAGCTGTATACTCTTTAATAGCTTAGTTATGCTTTGAGTATAAGTGGGAGATTGATGGGTTTTGTATACTGAAAGCATTTATTATAATGAGTATACAACGGTTTATTTCTCCTATCTGTTAACAATCTTACATGTATGAACAATGGTATCCTCTTGTCTCACCGATAGGGACGATCATACGACGTGTTGTAGATCGCAGAAGACAGTATGATCACTTGACCTAGTGAGACATAAACCTGATCACAGCCGAGACAGCGTATGAGGATACGTCTGTCCGGATGGCTGCGACATTGTCGGAATAAGTAGTCTGTCTTGGTTACTTGACATGCTGGTACGCAGAGGTGGCGTATTGATGGACCGCAGTGAGATGTATTCGTCTGTCTGACATCAGCGAATACAAGATCTCGTTATATTGATTGAGTCCAAACCCTAACGAAGGTTCAGGGGTTTGCACGGGTTGACTGTTGCTTTGACTTGCCATGGTGGAGAGCCTAAGTAACGTGCTCGTATATCCGCATCTTGGGTAACAGCAGTTCGTGTAGTACCGCCTGAGACTGGGCTTAGGTAACCATATCTGAGTAATAGGATGGGGACATTCCCTGAGGAGCCCAATAACATTCATCGTGCCAAAGTCCTGCAGGCTGATTAAGTTCAGGCACGAGTGATAGGTTTGAGTCGTACTACTCAGGAATAATAAGATATTAATTAATTGTAGTTAGAGCTTGTCAGAGGCTCCGATTAATTAATGGATGTCCGGTAACCTTAAATATGGGGATTCTCAATTAATGCAGCCCGTTCTCATAACGTGGTAATAAAGGGGTAGGTCAGTATTAATTCTGTGGTGAAAAAGAATTAATATTAATTAATTAATTGTGTCCTGGGTTGTGGACATGAGAATTAATTAATTTATAGGCCCACTTTATTATTTTAATTAGGTCCCAGGTCTGGCCCAATTAAATATGCTGAATTGAGCCCAAAATGGCCCATTAGGGTTTGCAACCCTAGGTCTATAAATAGACAGCTCTCTCTCATAAGTTGTAACACAGTTGAAAAACACAAACCCTAGAGAGAGAGTGTGTGGGCGCCGATTTTGGGAAGAAAAAGGAGGAGAATTTTGATTCTGGTCCTGCTCAGAATACAGATCTACGGAGTCCTCACCAGTAGTAGATCTTAACAGCATTGGGACACAACCCTGAAGATCTAATCTGGAGAACAACAGATTCCCTTCTTCCTCTTTTTGTTCGTTCGATTTTTGTTCTAGAAATTAGTATTCTAATTTCTGTTTCCGCAGACAAATCAAATTGCGTGGTTGAATTGGAGTTGGGAATTCAAACGCAAAAGATCGGTACAGGGACGACAGAATTACGGTAATCTCTTAATCCACAAATATGCATTAAATTCATAGGAGCATGCTAGGGTTTTGTGAATTTTAATTATGTGCAATATCCATAAATCGATCCGGTTCAGTTTGGTTTTAGTGATTCGGTTCACGGAAAAACCCTACAGTCTATTATCCCACTAGTTCTAAAGTTTTATATCGTTTTTGTTATATTGGTTGTCAATTTAATCAATGTAGTAATATACCCGAATTACGTGTGGTAATATTTGATATGGTGACAAATGGGAGATTCCCTCTGTTTTTTAATTGCTAAGGTTTTAGATCTTAGTATGAAATTAGATGGTGTATTTTCTTTAATTGATACACATTATCAAGCTTTATCAATCTTAGCTTTTATAAGGCCCGAAGAACTTGTTAGTTTAGAATATCTCTATCTCTCATCCGCTGATGTTGTTAAATCCCAACTTAGAGGAGCATTACACGAAGTTTACGATTCATATTGTAGCACATATAACCACTTAGTTCAAATTAGATCTGCCTCTAGGAGCACTACTTCTGGCTAAACTAGTGTTAACCCCTTGTTACTTAGACTACATAACATTATGGCTCAAAATCGTAGTCTTAGTTTGTAACAAAGCGAACTTGATGTTTATTTATCGGAAATGTATGTTGGTGATTGTTTGCAGGTTCAAGAAGATGACAACTCACCTCTGAAGGTTGATCTTCTACTATGGTGGTCAAGGCGGCAACAACAATACCCAATCCTATGTGTGATGGCAAATGAGTTCTTAGCAGTCCACGCATCAACGATTGTCGTGGAACAAAACATTTAGCTTTGGTGGTTGTATGTTGGATGAAAGAAGGTCTAACTTGAAACTTGCTAATTCAAAAGCACAAGTTATGCTAAAAGATTGGAGAAATGCCGAGGATAGAGAACAAGAACCAGAATGAGGCACATCTTTGACGACGAGGATGCTTGCAACTCCGATGCAAGTGCCGCAAGTACAAATGCTTCCGATGGCCTAGGTGATACAAATTTCGAGTCCGTTTAAAAATAAGTACGGTAAGAGAACTACGTGGGCTTTGATTCTCTTAATTAAGGTTAAGGGATACATTGACACATTAATTTTAAGGTAAAAAATTAAATGCAAACTCTTTGAATTAAACCCCCCAATTATTATTTAATTACTACTTTAATTTTTTAAATTAATAATTTAAGCATATTTTTTTGTTTATTTTATTACAATGACTATCTCTATCATTTTAAATTAACTTAAATACTATCAAAGTTTTTTATAAATTTTTTTAAAATTAAAAATATAACCGCACTTCACTTCTCTCATCGAATTTGTTATATATCATTAAAACTTTCTAAGTTATTGAAGTTGTATAATATTTAATTTCAAGTTTTTGTTTTGAAAACTTGCTCTAGTAAATAGCAAGAAAAATAGATGAAAATATTTTTATCTATTTTTCGTGCTATGCATTAGAGCAAAATTTCAAAATAAAAACTTGAAAATAAAATATTCAATAACATTCTAAAACATAACAAAGTTTTTTATGTTGATGTAACATATTGGGTGTTAGATGTAAAGCTCGTTTATAGTTTAATTTTTAATTAATTAAGAAGTTAATTAATTTAATTAAAAATAATAAAAGAAAAAATCTGAACCTTTGGTTCAACGGTTTCGAACCGTGAACCAGAACCGGCGGTTCAAAGTTTGGAACCGTAACCGGAATCGCTACGGTGGCGGGCCGATTAAGGTTCCTAATTTCTTGAACCGGAATCAGAATTGGAACCGTGGCCACCTCTTACCAGGGCTTCATTCTTGGTTGCCATGCTGGCAAAAAAGTGTGGGAGGAATGAGGCCGAAGGATCAGGTCTGACCCCTATCGGGGTACCGAGGTTGTGACTTCCAAGTAGGGGTGTGCACGGTCCGGTGTGGCCGGTTTAAGGGGCAAAGTACGGGCCAAACCAATAGGTACGGTTTGAGATTTTCACAAACCAAATCGGCCAAATAATTATTTCAAACCAAACCGGCCAAACCATATTAAAACAGTTTGGTTCGGCCGGTTTATACGGTTTGAAGATTATTCAACTGATAATAAATGAAACTTGTATATCAATATTATTATTAGATATTAATGAAATAATGATACACAAAATAAAACTAATATATATATATATATATATATATATATATATCTCGCTTGTCATTAATTATAAATATGAGATAAGTAATAAATAAATAATATTATGGTTGCAAGAAACAATTAAATATAAGTTGATTTATAAGGTTACAATTCGAAATAATATAAGCATCGGACATATATATCAATATAATTGATATTTTAGCTTTCTATCAAATAATATTTTATTATCATTATTATATTTAAAATTATATTATTTATACGGCCGGTCCGGCCAAAACGGCCGGTTTCATCCTTCAAACCATCGGCCAAACCAAATCATCCGGTTTGAGATTTTTCAAACCAACCCGGCCAATCATTTTTCTCGAACCAGCCAAACCGACCAAATTAATTTGGTTTGGCCGGTTTGGCCGGTTTCGGCCGAACCGTGCACACCCCTACTTCCAAGAATGACCCAAATCTAATCGGGATCTTCCTTTTAGCAATATTTTGACAGAAATTTGGTCGGCTTACAACGTAAAAAAGAATGATCTAAAGTCTAATCGGGATCTCCCTTTTATATATGCAAGGGAGTGGGGTCCGTATCATAAAATATAGGCCTAACTAACCCTAGATGTGCTAGCCACGACCCCAAATTTATCAGAGCTAACTCCGAAAATCCCGGGGTCGGTTACAACTACCGCGGCTTGTCTTCATTGATCTTTCTTTTTCACTAATCGGGGTCGGTGATAGATTTGGGGTCGTCGTCGACTTTGATCTTGGGGGTTCGCTATTGCGTCGACCCCAAGGTCGGGCAGAGCCCCACCGCGGGGTCGATATTGGACCTTACTTGGTGTCGTTGTTGCTTGTCGGCGGTCTCGTCTCGACTTTTGGACTTGGTCTGCTGTGTTCCGGACCGTTCGGTCATTTTTGTCTGGGTTGGCCTTTCGGGTGCAAGGTCAGTTTTGTCTGATTCGGTCCAAACCTCAACAAGTGTCATAAAATAAGACAAAAAAAATTGAAATAAAATAAAATGAAAATGGGGTGAAAATAGCTAACTTGCACTGCTTGGATAGGCTATCCAATCAAAAGTTGCTTGCTACTTGGCAACTTTTGATTGGATAACTTAATTATATGTGTGTTAGTTTTAAGTATTTAATATTTTAGTTAATTTGTAATTATAAAAAATAATATCAAACTCCTATTTTTTTTCTCTACAAATAGAGTATAATATTGATATGTTTTTACAACAAAATTAACATTTACGTTTCTTCACACATTTAATTGATATGTGTATCGAGCTTCTATTTGCAATCGACTTTATATTCTAATTATTGTAATTTTGTTTTGTTATTGAGTCATATATCAACTTTTAAGTGTATATTTTTTTATTACATTTAAATATTTAAAACATAAATCATGATAATATATGTTGAAATATTAATACAAAAATAAAATATAGTTTAGGTTGTATGGATGTTATTTGTGTAAGTAAAACTTAAATTAGATTATGAATTATATAGGTAGAAAGAGTGAAAAATTAGTATTTTATTAAAAGCTGGGTTCGATTAAGTTGTTACTAAAGATAGACTCACAACCGATATTGACACCTTTTATAAAATAGTAGGAATATGAAGTAAAGTGGTGATTTCTTAAGTGGAAATAGATTTTGTGTTTAACATATTAGTTTCAGTTATTAAAAAAATGGCAATTGATTTAAAAAGTTTCTGATTAAGTTTGAATCCAGGCCTGATCCGTTTTTATTCGGGTCAGACTCGTGAAACATACCGAGACCGACCTAAATATATAGGGTCTGATTCGGAATAGACCGAGACCGACCCGAATTTGACCAGGATCAACCCGGATCTGACCTGGTTCAGAATCGTGTATGAACCGGTCGGTTTCGGCATTTTTGTTTTTTTTTCCACTTCTTGTCTGATATGCATAATTGTTCCTACTTTTTTTCATGCACTATGGTCCAATAAAGTCATAAATATACTGACATGAAAATTACATGACCATCGATTATTGTCCTATGTGCATTATTTTTCCCAACTTTTTACATGCATTATTGGTCAAATGAGCTCATAAATTATACTGACATGAATAATGCGTGACAATCAAGTTTCTTTTTGACTACATGAGTGGATGCAAAATTCTCGTACATTAAAATGCAGATGAGTGAATGACCTTGTACTGTATTGACAAGTCCAATCAATTCATTAAAATAATTGAGATTGGTTTGTATATAAAATCTAATTCATCTGCAAAAGAAGAAGTATACACATTCACTATCTCTTCGTTCCTTATACTCTCCATCTTCCACATATTCACTTTATTTTCTTATTTCCCTCTTTTGAAAACGGATAATTGGTGCACTATCTTTGTTCATTATAATGGGCAATTTGATGATTCATGAAAGGTTGGTTTACATCCCAATGACCAATCTTTCCATACAGTACCTAAGAAGCAACATCCAGTCGCTTCTAGATTCCGAAAATATTCAACTTGAGTATAATATGTATTATAAAGGACAAAATCGCAATGGAAGAAATGTAAGATCGTTGTTGGCGACGGATATTGATCTGCAGCGGCTTTGCACTGTGTTTTCAGAGCCCAATATTTATGTTGTTTTCAACAATGTAATCAACAGTGGTGTTGGGAGTTCTCAGCGGGAGCCATCCCCGTACAGACCGTTCATATCTTCCTTGAGTCCACCGCCACATGCTAATTTCAGTCCATGTTCGGAGGACCTTCAAAGGTTCGTTTCTTCTCTGTTTTTTTATCAACCTTACGAAGGTGGTGCAAACGGGAGTTTACATATTCCCGACTTAAATGAGGGTGGTGGTTTAGTAGAGTCTGATGATGACGGTGATGAGGAGGAGACTGATTTTTCATGAAGACTCATCTGAGTCAGAGGATAAGGATTTCAACAAATCTATAATGCATTGTATGGTGGCTGAATTTTCTGCCTGGATGCAATTTGTTGGTGGTATGAATGCTTTTGTTTCAAATATTTTGCCGACTCATCCTCTAACCGAATGTCTAGAAATCCATTTAAATAATTGATTATTTTCAATCATTCCATTGGATACTTCTGATTCACTCATTCTGCAAAACATCGCAACCCTACTGGACCATGATTTAACGGAGGGAGCCATATTTTGGAGCAGAGATGATCTGCTCATTGTTGTTGGTCTCTGGCATATGGAGCAGAGACAAGAATTTAAAGTTGCCCGGTCTGATAGTACTCGTGTTGAGTACAAGTGCAAACGAGAAGAGAGTTGTTTGTTTCTTATACGTGCTACGTGCAAGGCTCATTGTTGGATTGTACGCAAGTTCAAACCTACTCATAGTTGTAGGATGAATCTTGCTGGAGTTGTAGCACGTAATGTTCATTCAAAAGTTGTGGCTGCTTATTTTGCAAGGAAGATGTGTTGGCAAGGGTCACCCATAAAACCACGCGAGATTATGGCCGAGTTGCAAAGAATTTTTGGCATCCGAACGAGTTATGGTGTTGCGCTGAAATCTGGGAACATAGCCATTTTAATGTTGTATGGTGGTGTCGAAGAATTTTTCAAGATGCTGTCGAGGTACCTCGAGGTACTTGTTTAGTACAATGTCGGGACACTGACAAATCTCGATATTGCTCCGGATGGACATTTTTGCCATTTGTTTGTGGCAATAGGTGTTTGTCGAAGTGCTTTCGAGTCTTCTCTGAGATAAGTTATTATTGTCGATGCCACCCATTTGAAGGGAAGAAACAAAGGAGTTTTATTTGTTGGTGTTACTAAAGATGGTAATGAACAGGTCTTCCCACTTGCCATTGGTGTAGGCCCGATAGAGAATGACGATTCTTGGATTTGGTTTATGACTCGATCAGTAGTATCCCTTGGCTGCCTACTGGTCTCTCCAAGACCACTGGGGTGCGAGGTAGGTGCATCAGTATCTGAATTGTCTGATAAAACTATTTGTCGCTGATCCCGATCACCAGAAACACTCTCACACTCATCCTCAGGGAGTATAGGTCTCTTACCCCTACTAATATCCGTATCCCTCCTGTGCCCCTCCTGCTCCTCCAGCCTCTGTCTGGTCTCACCACCAGATACACTCCTCCTCCTCCTCCTCTCCGTCTCCTCCTGCCTCTGTCTCTATATGAGCCCTACGACTCCAATCACAACTCCTATCACGAGCCAAGACCTCTCTGAAGGCCGCATCATCTACATTTGTGCAATGATGACATCTAGATGCAAGAAATAAGTTTGTAACTAGGGGGATCACCCTCTCTGTCAGCGCATGAATAATATATATTCCCAGATCAAAGATGTCTCCTAGTATCCTTGGAATCCCAACTGGAAGAAGATGCATGATGCCTTTGACGAGTGCGTCTATGTGACAGTTTAGAGGTCTCCGGCTGTGATCCTCCCAAATTTGGTGGTTGTGATTCTTCCTCTGTCTCCCCCAGCTCCTCTCCCCACAACCCGTCCTGCACCCCGTCCAACACCCTGTTCTGCACCCCGTCCTGCACCATGTACTGGATTCTCTGGCAATCGAAACTGTACCCCAATCAGATTGTCCATCTCCGAAGAAGTAAAATACAACATTTGCTTCTCGGCAAGAGAAGCCACTTCAAGCTGTGAATTAATAACTAACAATTAGAAAAATATTAAAGGATAATCTAGATAGACAACAAATTACATACCTCATCTTGAATAAAGAATTGCCCCCAATCAATCATCTTTGGCCTCGTGAACTCCCATTTCACAAATCGAGGGAGTGCATTAGGCCTTCGTAGAATAACGCATGCAAGACCCAACTTAGGAATGGCCTCATAGGCCCACACCTAAAAAAACATAAAAAATTACACTCTTGTGGGGGTAAGAATTAATTAACAAAATTAAATTATACCTGTAACGCCCAAATGGGTCCGCCTAAAGTAAAGCTCCCTCCACTGATTCCATCTGCTCTGGTGGGGGCAAGGTCTAAATAGTAACATAAACACTGAAAAACATATGCCCCCCATGGAAATGAACCTCACCTACCCAAATCCTCAACCAGAATATATACCCAACTCTCAATCTTTCGTTTTTCAAAAAGTCCTAAAATAAAATTCCACGCTGCTAATATATTATCCCTAAAAATCATCAATAAATCTCTAACACTAAGATTCTTACCCCCAGCAAACTGTACGAAAAACAGAAGTGCTAGAATGATCATGATTGGCACAGGGATCAAAAGCACTAGAACCAAAAACAAATCCTGTAACTAATGCAAATTAAGACACTCCAAATTCTATAATTTGCCCATTAATACAAAACCATAAAGCATTAGGGGATTCACAAGTAATTTGATAGCCTAATAACTCTACTAATGACTACGATGCACTAGGACCATTATTTTTTCAAATTAATAACTTACCAAACGGTCCATTAATAAATTGATTAAGCAACCCTTGACCCCCTATTGAATATATTGCATCACTAATAGTATCCAAAGTGGTTACTTTAGTGTATAAGTTCACTTTAGTAATTAGACCACGAAAAGAGGGCCTAATCCATTGTGGTTGCACAAATCAAACACAAAATGCAACAATTATGAAATATTCACCATATTTCTAATTTATAAAAATTTGAAACAAATTGGAAAATTAAACAAATTCAAACACGAAATTCCACAATTTCTAAACATTAAATCGATGTAAACATGTAGTTGCAACAAAAATTAATTTAACAAACTTAAACATTTTCCATTCGACATAATTCATAACAAACATGTAAATTATTCAAATCCAACACACACCCATTCCATCCTATACGTCCAAACATGTAAATTATTCAAATCTAACATACACCAATTCCATTCTATACATTCAAACATTCGAATAAACAAGAATTTCTTCCAAAAATTGTTCTATTTTTCGCAGAAATAACCATAGAAATTCAGAAAAACCGAAATGGGTAGGGGAGTCGGATTCAAGCCTACTTACTTGTTGAATATTTTCGTCCATCTCCAAATAGCAAATCAGAACAACTGCTGGAAGAAGATGGTCGGATTCGCCTATGAAAGGGAAAGGGAGGGAGACCGAAGCCGACAGGAGTAAATGGGGAAAAATTTAGAATTTCACGTGTATAACATAATAAAATATTCAAAAATTTGATCGATTCGGAATCGATTGATTTCGTCGACATCGATTCCGACCCGGATCTATTTTGGATAAACAGGTCGATTCCGGCCAGTTTTGAGTGAGAAGAATGGGTTCGGGTCAGATCAGAATCGGATCGATTTTATTAATAAAGAAACCGATTCGGTTTTAGAATTTATTCCAATTGGGGTCGGATCCGGGTCTATTTCAAATTTTATTAATTAATTTTTTTTCAAAAACCTAAATTATGAAGATTTTTTAATTCGAAAATTTTATAACATCCAAATAATATTTAAATCATAAAGTTAATAAAAATTAATTTAATATTTATTTTTGTTTGAAAAAAGCGCATTGATACATTATTTTAATAAAAAAATGTACTTTTGAATATTTTTAATACTACCTCCGTCCCATAACATTAGTCCTGTTTTCCTTTTTCGTCTGTTCCAAACATTATTCCTCTTTCCTAAAATGAAAAATTAATACACACTCACTAATAAAATATATTTTGGAAATGTTAATGAGTATAAATAGGGGTGAGCAAAACCAAATCGAAAATCGCAAACCAAACCGAACCGTTGGGTTTTGGTAAGTTTGGGTCGGTTTGAAAATATATGTGGATTAGGTTTGGGTTGAATATTTAAAAAATTGCGGGTTATCGATTTGGTTCGGTTTTGATACGGTTTTAACCGAACCGAACCGATATTTATATACATATATTATATATAAATTTTCATATTTATTTATACTATTATATATTCTATATCTTTTTTTAAAGAGATATATTCTAAAAAGAGTTTAAGATTTATTTTCTATAAATTATAAAATATAAATATTAACAAACCAAATACTGTAAACCCTAATCATAATCACACGTGTCATAGCCCAGACATCATGTCGGTCCGGCCATCCCTATCATCGACTGTCCCTCACGCTGCCTGCCTTGCTAGTCGTCGTTGCGACGAGCCGACGCTGCCTTCTGCTGTCCATCACGCCGCTTGTCTTCCTCGCTGCGACGCCGCCTCCCTTCCTCAATAGTTGTCGCTGCCTCGCTATGACGCCGCCTCGCTGATCGTTGCTGTGACATTGTCTCCTTTTTTTTTTGAGAATTTTCGGTTATAACCGAAACCAAACCGAAACCGATGATTCGGTTTGGTTTCAATATTTTTATTCGGGCGGTTTAGGTTAAATTTTAGGAAATTTGCGGGTTATTGGTTTTGCGGGTTTGGTGCGGTTTCCAATCTAAACCGCCCGTTGTTCAACCCTAAGTATAAATGAGTATGCTGTGTTTTTAGTCTTTTCTTAATGGCCCAAATAGAATAAGAAAGCCGACTGAGCAGCCCATTAAAGTGATATAATCGTTACTCACTCTCCGTCGTTTTCTGCAAAAAGGAGAACATTATGGCGACGGCGTGGGGTGCATTTTGCGGAACCAGAGTGCTGGAGTTAGTGAAGAAACACGATTCCGGCGGCCTTCTTTGGAAGAGAATCAAGCTCACTTCCACCCGCAAAGCCAACGCTAAGAAACGCCTCCGTCGCGTTTGGCAGGTTCCTTCATCTACTTTATTTTTTTTAATTTTTCTAAGATTTGAATTTGACCGAATTCACCGTTAGATGAGCTCTTGCTAAGAATTGGACAACTGGGATTTCGTTCTTGAAAAAAAAAATGGTTTTTTAAAGTAAGTGGACTGAAGTCTATTGTGCACAATACATGTTTGATGAAAGTCTTTAAGATTTCGTTTTCGAATTCCCTGTTTATTAAATTCATACGCGAGGATTTTATTTAGCTTTTAAGGTTTCAAATGATTTAGGTTTGATTGGCCATCACTAGAATTTGGTGTTCTTCCCCGTGTGTCTTTTGTCAACTTCCGGATATCCGAAGGAAAGAATAGTGCAGTGCATTATTAGCTGTTGCAATATTAAAAATCCAAGTAGAATGTATGCATTTGTAAATTGAGGGAATGATTTCTTTTCATTTGTTTTATGTTTGATCCAAGTTTGCTCATGCACTGCAGTGTATGATAATTATGAACTAAACTGGCACCAGATTGTTTAAGCTCGTGATGAGGTTGATTACCTTAATCAGTATGGTCACTTAGATGAGGTTACTACATGCATTTGGGAATAGGTTGAAAAAAAAAATTAATGCTCAACACCACTTGTATTGGCAAATTATGTTGTTGATTGCTTGCTATTGAAAGGAAATATATCCATCACAGGATCTATGAATCTTACTATTGAAGGACATTGAGGAAACTTCTATATTTGGTTATGCTTTCCCATTCCTTCTGTGATGGTGATGATAATAACTACAATACTACTGTAAGTAGTGATAACTATGATTATCATAGCATGAGAGTTATTTTCCCAGTAGATCACTCATCCTTTATTAAATTTGCCTAGTTTGTCCCATCAGTTTTTAGTGAATTGCCAAGCAGCATACACATATTGTAGAGGTAAAATGCCATGTAAAATCTATGCCAATAATATTAATTTCAGTCAAGTAGGAATTTATGACAAGTTCTATTCTATTGGTGGTTTGGGCCTGATTGATACTGTGGCACTATCCCTGGGCCAAGTGAGGCTTCATTTCATCCTGAAGGATTTACTAATGGCTAACCATAGTGTAATTTTCTTTAACTGACAAGTACAGAATACCTTCTAGCTCTCTGAGTAAAAGAACTTCTTTTTTCATGAGAGTTTATCTGGTTAGTTGGTGTGCGTAGTTCGTGTAATTCCTTCTATATGTAATGTTGCTTAGTATTTCTCTGGGGTGTTGGTCCTGGTATGAGTTATTAAGACAACAAATAACAGAGAAATTACTTTGAATACTGCCGAAATTAGCTGAGTTGAGCCGGTGCCTTAAACCCTTGATCTGATGTTTGTGATACGTTTATAAGTTGCTAGATTTATTTTAAGTAATCTCTGCCTGAAGTTTTCTGGAAGTTTCAGTAATTTGAGAAGTAATATCCTATGATAGAATAATAAGAAACTGAAGTATCCCAATAATTGATCTGTAGGGACTAAGTTATGAATAGTTTGTTGCAGTCAGTTTAAGTTCTTGATATTCTTGATTTTTTTAAGGTTTGGGGTAGATTGCTTGTAGTGTCCTATATCTAGTTTAAATTTGAGCATCTTCCTTTCAGAATGAGGCTGTTTTGAGGGCATGCTCTGAGCCAACTCCCCAAGAAGTGTTGCAGGTTGAAGATAGCAGGAAAATTTCCAAGGAAGACTAAAGTGCCCAAGGTTAGATGGAGTGATAATATGCTCCGAGCAAGCATAGCAAGGGGATTATGAAAAGGAACGCAACACTTGCTTCAACTGCATACTAGAAGTTTTTATATGCTTAATAATTCCTTTATTGGGTTAATTCTTAATTGATTGAACACTTTGTAGTATTTCCCATCCCCATGTCTCCTTGGATCTTGTTTTCACTTTCAACCATTAATTTTACAGCTATTCTTATTTATAACGTTAATAATCAAGTTTGTTTCCACAATCCTCCAAATGTATGACCTCTTGCCAAAAAAAAAGCTATGTTAAGAGCAGTCCTAATAGTTCTTGCTCTTGTGTAAATGGTCAATGGGCCCTTTGACTGGCCTCCCTATGGTTTCTGGATGTACTTATTGTTCTCGCTCTCTTCTGCTCAAGGCTGAGTTTAGATTTACATCTGCCGTTTATTGTATTGGATTGCCTTTATCTAGGAATATTGTGATTCTTTTGTGAACTGACTGCTGAGACTTGACTTTAGGATTGAAGATTCAAAAAGAGACTCTGTATTGCAGTTACACCCATAGAAGAATGAAACTTTATTATAGAATTGAATAAGTGGTCCATCTAAGAGATGGACAAAGTTTAAAAAACTACCGAAAGCTGAAATTCCATACTAATCCCTCTGTCATGGAGACTGATGTTAACCCTGGTGTTTTAAGAATCTAAATTCATGATTTTCCATTTTTGAAGTAGGAAACCCGCAAGTGATATTTATACTCCTTTCTTGATCGTGATAACGTTGACCAAGTAATGCTGACCATTGCAGATATTTGTTGAGTTTTTTCAAGTTCTATGTTAGAAAAGTCTAGCGGGATTGTGAATGTTATTAGTATATAGTGTTCCAGTTTCTTGATTAATCTCCTCTGCTTGCCAAGACTTATTCTTTGAACATTATTTGGATGCGGGTAGTTCTTAGATGCCCGTTTTTGCATGGTGATGAAAATGTCTCGTTATAAATGTTATCAGGTTTACCAGCAGGTCAGGACTGTGGTATTTGATGAATCAGGAAAACTTTGTGAGATCGTCGACATAATGGTATCAATATTCAGAGACAGATCCGGATCCAGTGTTATATTTGTACAAGAACCATATAAAGGATCTTGACCCAGAAAATGGTGTCACACAAGACTTGATAGTCCCTAATCAGCTGGTTGGTACTTGGTACAGGTACGCAGCATGTGAAAACCTTGAGTTCAGGGCCTACAGCTTTAATAGTATCTGCATAGTGTAGACTCATATTATAATGAGGCCGTTTTATTTGAATTTGGCTAAAGAAATGAGACGTCTCTGTTGCAGTGATTCTAAGCAACCTTCTCCAAACTTATTTTTATGCAAAAAAAAAAAAAAAAAAAAAAAACACACTGCAAGTGGTGCCTCGTTGAATCCTTCAACTTGCATAATTGCCAAATTATTCACATTCCTTGTCTGTACCTTCACCCCCTCTAATCCCCAAACTGCCCCCCAAAACACAAATGGTGGCCGTCTTTTATTAGTGATTGACCTAATATGGTGATGCTCATAAAAATTTTCTTGAGTTTGTGCCCTACCACTAATCCCTGTCCACGTCAGCCATAAGTCAGCTGTAGGAATTTTAATGGTGTAGGTATGTCATACGTGATGTCAGGGTGAGTTTCATCAACAACTGTTGTACACGAAATAATTGAAGCCCCCATGAGTTAAACGGCAATAGAATATGTAGAGAAGATGGAGAATTGCAATCCATCCATCCTATCTTTCCCTCAGACATGACATGAAAATGAGATGTGTGTAATGAAAGTGATATAAACTTATAGAAAGGGTGACGTGAAGAACTCCAACATGCCTTATAGATAATTCTGAGCCACTGTCACAAGGAAGTTTGGTCGGCAATTTTAATACTCGGGCCTTCTGTTTCTGATTTGGTTTGTTTATTTTATTTTATTTTTGCCTTTTGTGTACATGTTTCTTCCCTTCTCGCAATTGCATGCCATTTAGGTTAATAACTCTCGACAAAAAAAATAAAAATAAAACACTCTTTATATGCCGCCCACAATCCCTCCAGCATCCACTTGTCTCGAATTTGTGCTAATTATTTTCCTTTCCCGTGATCTCATCAATCATACCACTTCTGCAATCATGTATTATTACCTGCTGCATCAAATATAGTATCCACACATGTATATATGCACCTTCGGATAGCAGATTCTGTCTAATTCTGATAATTATATTTTTCTTAGTTTATTGATACCTTATCTTGCTTTGGACAAGTATTTATTATTATTAGTAGACCTGACCTGATAAATGAAATAGCTGTTGCAGAGGTGATTGTGGTGGAGAAAAATATCATTTTGTATTGGAGCGTGCTGGAGGTGAGTCAACTACTACTAGTCTCCTATATTTGCATGTTGTATGCTTGTACGTAACACACAGCACAGGGGCTAGTTGAATTCATTAAGAAATGTGTAAGGTACAAAACACAAGAAATTAAATATACTTTTTCTTGATAATTAAGAATGGACTAGTCAAAATTTATCATCGTAGTTGGAGAATCTTTTTGCTAAATATGTGTTGAAACTTTCAACGAATTCATTAGGCATAGAGAGATGTGATGTGGGGGTGGAGGGTCAGTATTATTATCTATTTAATTTCTCTGTGTCCAATCATACATGGCCCAAAGAATTGAAATAAAGGTGGAGTTAGCCAATGAAACTGGATTACATAATGATAATGACTTGTGGGAGATTGCCTGCTTGTGAAGGATTTCCATTATTTTCTCAACTCACCTACTTACTAGTTCTCTCCTCTGATTTCCATAGTTTAGTTAAAACTGTTCCCCCAAGTTCTCTCCTTGCTTCTGATTCTGCCCAACTCAATTTTATAATGAATATTGTGAATGAACTCGATTCTTGAAAAATATTTTGCCTTTTTTAGGTTCCAAGGGAATCTCATGCCATGCCATGCCATGCCATATGCACAGATCTTGCAAAGATTATGTTCTCATTCTTGTGCTACTGCTACTCTCTTTTTATTCTTACCACCAAAAAAGCTCACTCTATGTAATAAGTAAGCTTAGAATTTTCATGTTTGCAAATGCACTTTTTAACTTTTTGCCCATCCTCTGCTTTTCACATAACTTTGTTCAAAGTTGAGTTAAAATTAGTGATGTTGTTACATATTGGATTATGCGTGGCAAGAAACTACATGTAGCATTGATATTTGATATTTTAAGGAAATTGGGCGGCCTCTGAAATCTAAAATTTACCACTCTAAATATCTTGATTAGAGCCGATCCCTTGTAAAACTGGAGGGTGAGCTACTGCAACTACTGCTTTCTTCATGATCATCCAACTCTTCATTTCTGCCCGAAATCTGCGTGATTCCGCTCGACCCAGAAGATGAGTTGGCCGGAACCAGAGCCTTCTCCTTCGCCATAAAGTCGTAGAAAACCGGCGCCTGAGGTGGGACCACAGCAGCAACCTTGTTGTTGTTGGTGGTGGTGGTGGTGCCCCTCCTCTTCAAAAATATTCTGCACAGAACCCAGTTCTCCTGCAACACAAATTTGTCAGAGTCAAGTCAATCCCGTGTGATTGTGGGGTGGGGTGGGGTGGAGTGAAAGAAAGAGGGTCTCGCTCTCACCTGAGGTGAATTCTGGAGTGGAAGTAGGCGGTATTCATGCATGATCCAATCAGTTCTGCAGCCCTTGGGTGGCTTCCCTCTGTAGAAAACTAGAGTCTTCTTCATCCCCACAACCCCAATTTGCTTGTCCAGACCGGTTGCCTTCCAGTAGCCGGAGGCCGTGGCCCGGTTCGACCGGTTCCCGTTCGGGTACTTGACTTCTTTAGTGCTGAAGAAATACCTCTCCTGCTCCGAGTCACCTGCCAGAAATTCTTTTCAATCATTTTTGAAGCATTGTGTGGTAAATTGCAATTGAACTAACTAACCTGGCAAATCCCAGGGGTCAGACTTGCAGACATCGACTTCAGGGATAATGGAAGCAGGCAAGGGATAGGAGAGCACCTTGCGCTTCAGGTATTGTACCACCAGCTCTTCGTCGGTGGGGTGAAATCTAAAGCCTGGTGGCAATCTCAGTGCACCATTTTTGATGAGGTTAACTTTCTCCATCTCACAAAGGGAAGAATCGTAGGGAGAGGAAAAAAGGGGAGCTCTGATCACAGTTTTGATAGTGCTACTGCTCATGCACTCCTCTTATAACCCATCATCAAAAGTTAGAGAATAACGCACATGTGGGAGAATTGAATATGCATATATTACACAAGAACCAGAGAGAGGGAGGGGAAAAAGGTTGTGGTGGGTTAAGAGGAGGGGGAAAGTTGGGTTTTTTTTTATAGTAGTGGAAGGAAGGGGGAGTTATAGGGGAATAAAAAAAATAGGAGGAAAGCAGTTGGCGTGAAGTAGACTCAATCTCCCTCACTTACTTTGACGCATTTTATAAAAAAGTAACATTGTAACATGGCTTGTTTGAGGTTCAATTTGTTCCTCAACCAAACGCCTAAGTTTTCCCAACTATTGGAATTCCCGCTCCTCCTCCTCCTCCTAAATTAACCACTCCTCAACGTTTTCTTCTCTTCTCCACTATATTCTAGTATGAAGATTTGGATTGTATGAACTCCAGATATTCGGGCAATCTGAATTTATGAATTTTAGTCCAGATAGTTTGAGAACATTCTATTTAATAAATAAAAAATGTGAGGGGCATTTTGGTAATTTGAGGAAGCGAAATTACTGTAAAATGACAAAACAACCCAGAGAAAAGCTTCCGGCTCCGTCAGACCATGTCATGCTTACATAACCTGCATAAGGAAAGTACTAAATTATCCTCGCACAGCAAATTAAGTTCCTACTACAAAAATTAGGAATTTATGTTTTCTGATGGAGTGGGCGACATTTTTGCCCAACAAAAGTTGGGCATCATTTTGGGGAACACCAACCGCTACTTACGTGAGAATAAGATATACCACAACGCACACGTTTTGATCGATTTTGAAATTTTTATTTTAATATCTATAGTATATTATATATGGGTTAAAATGTTTTTGATGTTGAATATTTATATTAACTAGAGGTGATATAAATCATTTGGCATATGTAAATTGACAAGAAAATCAAATCCAAAGATATTATATATACATACTATGACTGAGATGAGATTAATTTAAGAATAAGTTGCTCCAATAAACTGTCAATGCTAAAAACGAAAAAAGAAAAACATTAGGTGAAATATCTAATCTTATTTTCTTTAGCCTTTGAGTTGAGTAATTTCAAAAGTATAGCCATAGTATGCCCAATATAACAATATATCAAATTAATTAAAGTGAATCACTATCTACTAATATATTAATGTAAAATAATTTTATAGAATTAAATATTGTCCTTTTTCCTTCAAAAGTTATGACATTAACATTAATTTCATTTTTATTAATTTCTTTTATATATTCATTTTTTTTAAAAAAAAATAACATTTATTATAAACTCACATACCTAAATATGTCGAGAAGTTCGAACTCATGATCTCTTGATTACAAATAATGATATATTAGGGGTGTTCAAGACTCGATCCACACTTGAAAAAATTACCAAATCGATGAATTTTGGTGTGGTCGGGTGTCGAGTCTCATCTTCCAATTTTTGGGTGTTAGTGTCACCCGTCCCGACTGAAATATATTTAATTAGTAATATAAATTAATTATATATACACATATTAATATTAATTATAATTCTAAAATCTTAAATTTAAATACCTAAATCTAAAATTCTCCTGACTCTGTGGCCACTTGCCTAGCCCCGGTTCTCACTTCTCAACTGCATTGTCGCCACTGCAGCCCTGCGACACTGCCACCACTGTTACTCGCCCTTGCCCCTGCACCCAGGCCCCAACCACCACTTGTAGCCCTGTTCGGTGTGATATTGCACGGTTTCACCCAATCACTCACAGTCATGATGATTTTTTTTTTAAATTTTGGGTCAAGTCCTCACTCGATATACTCTAGCTAAAATCTGGGTCGGTGGTTAGGTCGTGTGTCATGTGTGAACAGACATGTGTCGGATATTTCAGGTTTAGAGTTGGTCGGTCGGGTTTCGCCCTACCTGATTGATTGCACACCCTTAGGATATATCACTTTTTTTATTATAATATAGATACACAAAAGATAATAATAATTTGATAAAACTATGTTTATCACTTTTTCTTTAAAATATGAAGCCCGACCTGATTGATTGCACACCCTTAGGATATACTCACTTTTTTTATTATAATATAGATACACAAAAGATAATAATAATTTGATAAAACTATGTTTATCACTTTTTCTTTAAAATATTACATCTCACTAATTTATTATATTTATTGATATTTAAATAACAAAGTATAATTTCTTTTATGAGATAATTTTGTAAATTGAACTTCTATTTTTTAGGCTTTGTGCTTGATTTACTTCATTTTAGTTTAATTAAATTTATTGTAATACCCCAAGCTTAATTAAGCTTTTGTAATGCTTAATTAATTCTAATAAAGAGAATCTCTCCTCAATTTAGTGTTTTAATTATTTTGAGAACCTTTAATCCCATTTAATTGCGATCGAGAAATCGAGTTTCATGAATTGAGTTTGGATTTAATTATAATTTGAAAGAATTATCAAAGATTATTTTATGAGATTTGATGTGATGGAGGAAATACTGGTAAATAAGTCATGAATTATTGAGAAATTGGATATTGGAGGATAATGGGAATTTTTTTTTTGGGAAATTATAATTGATATATATACACATATGTATATGTATATATGTATATTATACTCATTAAGTGGAGTATTAGACAAATATATAGGGAATTATACCATTTATTTCCACTCCTACATTATTACAAACTAGAGAGAGAGTTGAGAGCTTCTTTCTCCCAAACTCCACCCAAACCCGTCACCTTTTCGGACAAATTCTGGCCAGCTCTGGCCACCCCCGACCAAGCCACCGCCACCATCGCTTAGTACTTCCTCCAAGCTTCGAATTGAGCTAAGGTGGGCTCTGAGAGGACGAGAAACGACTGAGATACGGAAGAGAGAAGGTGAGGTGTTATTCAAGTTTGATTTTTGGGTTTGAAACTTGAATCTTGTTAAATTGGCAATGGAATCGAATTTTGACGATTGGAAAACGTTCCTCACCTTGTAGAGACTGTTCGAACAGCCTGAAACGAGGATTTGCTCGCTGGAGAAGCTCGCCGCCGCCGTGGGAGTGGAGGATTCCGGTGAGTTTCCATCCCCGTCGTTTTAGCATGTTTTCCTCCGTTTCGAACTTGTTTTCTTGGTCTAGGACGTTTAGGGAGCATGTTCATGTGTTTAGATGATATTGCATGTAAGGAATTTGGGTTCTGGAGCGAGTTGCAGGTTCGGTGAGCGAGAGGTTGAAGATGATCCGTCTCGCCCGGGATGAGAGCCATCTCGCCCGAGATGAACATCCCGTCTCGCCCGGGATGAGAGCCATCTCGCCCGAGATGAGCATCCCATCTCGTCCGGGATGAGGTCCGTCTCGCCCGGGACAGACCTCTCATCTTGCCCGAGATGAAGCTCATCTCGCCCGGGATATACCTCTCATCTTGCCCGAGATGAAGCTCATCTCGCCCAAGACAGACCTTCCATCTTGCCCAGGATGAAGCTCATCTTGCCCAAGATGGGACTGCAGCCCTGCATAATGTAGTGTTTTATTCATTTTCGATCCGTTCCACTCCATTTTCGATTCGTTCCAAACCTTGTTCGATTCATGAATTTATATTATGTTATTAGGAGCATGTAATTTGGTCGATGATTCGGATCGAAGAAAGATGATTAAGTTTGATTATAGGTTAAGTTGTATGAACTCGTCGTGTCCTAGATCGTCCGTCCTAACGTTAGTTATCCCCGATTAATTGTAGGAGATTGAAAGTTGGAGGAAGGATAAGCGCAGTTAGCGGGAAAGCATCTATACCTAAAGTCAAACACCAGGTGGGAAACTATTTTGATTATAAAAGCAAAATGTGTTCTTTTCAAAATGCGTTAAATGTTTTGTTTTTAAATGAGATGCTATGCGTGTTTTGTGCTATTATATTTGTCATCTGTTTGACTGCTAACAACAGAGAGGTATTAATGAGACAAGAACCATGTACATATAGTACTTGAGCTACTCTTATTAATTTTGTTGAGGTTAGCTACCTTATGCTTGTAAGCTCGGGTGAAATGGTTGTGACCGTAAACCCTGAAAAGATAATAAGTTCGGGTAAAATGGTAGTGATCGTAAACTCTGAAAAGAAAGTAATTTGATTAATCTTATACGATCGGGTCTCGAGGTTGTGTGTTCCAAGATTAGTGCACTTTGATGATAGTGGATTGAGTGTGTATTCATTCCTAACTAGTCATCGTAACCGGAAGTGGGCCAGCTTCCAGTTACAAAACGATAACCAGATATAATAACATGTAGAATAGCGCGCAAATGAAAATGTTTTAGGTAGCACGGTTCTTTTCAACAAAACCCCGTGTCTATCTGTGTGAGTTGCATAGCATCCTTATATAAATATATGTTTTCGGGCATGTTTTCCATTGGTTACATTAGTACTCAACCCCTCGTATTGTTTCTAAAATACGCAGGTTGAGGAGCACAAATGGGAGTCCAGGGGTGTAAACAGGCGAAGTGAAGAGTTTTGAAACCCATAGATCCTGAGATATGCATCTTCATATACATATCTCCATCACGTTACACACACGCTGCTACACACTCTGTTCTTCCTTCCCTTCTTTTGAATGTTGAATGATTTGAAAACCGTTTCTTAAACTCAGACTCGAAGTATGTTTTTGATGTACATAATTATCTTTTCCATTTAATTAAGTCTTCCGCTTTATTTAATTGAGAAATTGTTTGGAAAACCTGAACATCAATGTAACGTGACCCCAAAATAGAGAAGGTCAGTTGGGGGCGTTACATTTATACATATAGTTGAATGTATAATATAGATCATACTCTATATATAATATATAATAATAATGAATAAATTTAAATATATTTAAAGAAAATTCAAAAAAATATACAAATATATAATTTTATTAATTATATTACGATATTTAAATAAAATATTCGCATGTGTAAATGTAGTTGAGATTTAAATGAATGACGAGTTTATGAGTAAAAAAACAAGAACTAATTCAGATTTTAGTTTACATTGCAAATCGCATTGTCTTTTTACACAAGTGCTAGATTAAGATTTGCACTTTCGCGATGCGCGAATCAAATATATAATTTTTTTTTATAATTTTAAAACTTAATGTTGGGAAATTTGGCTAAGTTTCCCTTCCCTCAGTAGCACTCATAGAAATGTTGTGATTTTGATTAAAGGGCGGCGCACGAATCACAAGGCTATTTGTTAGATCATAGTTTTGGTGCATCAAATCCTAAGTCCTACCAGCGTCAGTTTGTCTCTAGAATAGCTCTAGTCTCAAATGTAAAGTCCTGTTTAGGTCTTTTGAGTTGTAAGTCGTAGCTGATCAAGACTCATGCTGGCTACTGTTCACCAGCATGAGATGTGCTTACCAGTTGAGAGAAGTCTCACCAGCAAGCGACTGACAAAGACTCATGCTGACACTGTTCATCAGCATGGAGTAGAGCTATTGACTGGTTACTGTTCACCAGTTGGAAAGATGTTCACCAGCAGGAGGCTGAGAAATCTCACCAGCAGAATATGTGTTCTGGCTGACACTATTCACCAGCGGTGAAGCCACCAGTCACGGGAGATTCCAAGAGATAACATCAGACAAATTGGTAGACCTTGATTGTGCTAAGGAAAGTCACCAGCAGAGACTGCCAGCACAAGATCACCAGAATGATCTACCAGTCCAAGGTTATCAGCAGAATTGAAGATTCGCTCTCCCGAAGACTTAGAGACAAAAAGAAGATTCGTCTGAGGAAGTAACTGACAGTGTATGAGGATGCCTTAAAGTCTATCAGTTCAAGACACCAGTTCCGATTCCTCGTACTGACGAATAGAGTCGTTCTGACACAAAGAGATCTGTGTCAGATAAAGCGATCAAAGGTATGGCGCTTTCCGGAAATTCCTACCTGCCGCCGTCAGAAGGACATGCGAGGACAGAGACTTTTCCGGATGTGTCCAAACGGCTAGTAAAATTGAATGGGATCCCTCGTCTATAAATACCTGGGATCCATCAACATTCAATACTCTTAACTCTCTTGACCTACCGAAAGAACGATCGCATTTATTACCAGCAAGCAAATACTTTCGAGGCCTTTTCTTAAAGGCTTTCCGTGTGTCGATTATTCGAACACGAGACTCCAAGCTTCCAGCTTGTGAGTTATTGATCTCTTTGGTGCTCTTTCTCTCTCAGAGGAAGTTCACAGCAGTTCTAGAGCCAGCCAGCTCTTGAGCTATTACGGGCAGCTTGCCGTATAAAGGAGTCACGTTCTTGGGAGAACTCAACACCCAACTAGTCTGAGGAGGAGGTTGAAGTGACGTGCTCGCACTCCATCCATCTGACGAGAGCTGAAGAAGGACAAGGACCGGGAGCGGTTGATCCAGTGGACTGGTAGACAGGGCATCTACCAGCTGGAGATAGATCGTAGGATACTTTGTACCTGATTGCTCTTAGTGGATTTCCAGTGCATCGACTGGAGAGTGGACGTAGATCAGTTGATCGAACCACTATAAAAATCCTTTGTCTTTTATCAGCTTTCTGCATTTTCATACTGATTTAAAACCCAGTAACTGATTACTGGAGTATATCTGAAAACTGATATAATTGTGCAAAGACGACTTAAAATATTCTAAGTATTGAGCTACCAGCTGACCAGCCAGTTGCCAGTCAGCTGTGTACTCAGTCCCAGTTGACTTACCAGCTGACAAGGTCCCAGTCAGCTGAGTAACCAGCAGAGCGTAAGAAACGAACAAACACATTTTCCGCTGCCAAGTTATACCCTGATATCCGGGACCAACAAGTGGTATCAGAGCCAGGTTCTTACAGACCGTTCGTTTCTGTGTCGCTTAGGACCGTGATCCGTGTTTCCTTGCGCTCTTTATTTGTTTGTCTGTTTGATTAGCTCAGGTACATCAAGATGAACAATCCAAAGCTACTAGACTACGGGACTGTAAAGCATGATATATGGCGAAAGAGGTCGCTCATAACTCTAAAGAGCATTCATACAGAGATGAAAGATGTGCTGGAAACAGGACCGATTGAGATCACCAAGATTCAGCACCAGCTAGGAGATCGTCCAGCTGCTGTGATCCCAAAGCCTCAAGAAGAATGGACTGCTGAGGACAGGAAGCGGAATCAATTGGATTCCATTGCTCACGAGCTGATCCTGACTTCTCTCCCAAAGTCACTGATGGAGGAAGCCCTCCAGTTTGATAATGCCAAGGGAGTATGGGATTATCTTGATAGTCTTTGTCAAGAAACTGACCAAATGAAACGTAATAAATTGCAGGTGGCAGTTGACAAATACGAGTCTTTCCAAATGCTGACCGGAGAAACCATCAAGGAGATGGAGGCAAGGTTCAATGCCATTGTCAGCGAGCTGAAGTCTCTGGACAGGGTGTATTCAAATGAAGATCTTAATTCCAAGATCCTGTCCAAAATGCCTAAGGAGGATTGGTTTGTGAAAACCACCGCACTGAAGGAGAAAGATTTATCTAAAATGACTCCTAAAGAAGTTTTTGCTCAGTTGCAGGCACACGAATGGGATATCCAGATGGTGAATAAGAATGAGGCCATCAGGAATGTTGGATCCCCCAGCATTAAAGCTCAGGACGAAGCCTATTTCGTCAAGAGGAATGCCAATTGGAAGCACAAGAAGACATTCCATGCTGAGAAGCCGGTTGGGCAGCACATCCAGCCGAAGGAGATCCAGTCCGCATCAGGATCTCATTCCAAAGGAAGCGAGAGCTCAGTCGCAGAACTTGAGCAGCAGATGAAGAGACTGGTTGTCCTTCTGGAAAAAGCCAAGTCAAAACAGGAAGTTTCTGCTGGCTCAACTGATGGGAAATTCGTCAAAAGAGCTCCTCGCGCTTGCTATCAGTGCCAATCTCCTGATCACTTAAAGTTTGAATGTCCACAGGTGGACAAAACTGAGAGGGAAAGGCTGAAGAAGCTCTTTGAAGAGCGTGCTTCCAAGGCAGTTGCCAAAGCCATGCTGACCAGGACAGAGGTGCCTGATATACCCGATCATGATGATGGGGAGTTTGAGTCAGATGGAGAGTCAGAAGAAGAAGCTCTCCTGGCATTCATGGCAGCCTTCGGCGAAGAGCCAGCTGAAGAAAATGCTGACAATGAGGAAGAACTGGCACTCGCTGCTGATAATGAGGTACAATCAGTTCCTCAATTGCATATCATGCCAGTACAAATCATAGACGATTCTGAGTCGCATTGCTCCGACTCAGAAGACGTCACTTTAGATATCCTTCAGCGTGAATTTTTAAAATTTTATGAAATGAAAAATGTTTTGGCTGGTGAAAATACTTCGCTGAAAGGTCAAATTACTGTTTTGACCGGTGAGATTGAAAAATCGAGGTCCATCAGCGAAGAGCTAGCAAGTTTGAAAAAGGCTCATTTTGAATTGCTCCAAGATTTCCAAATTACAAAAACTGAACGAGATAACTTTCACAATCTCGTTCTGGAGCAAGAAAACAAAATAAATTTTCTAAATAAAGGCTCAAAAGACTTAGAAGCAGCTCTAAGTCATTGGAGAAAGCCTTCTGATAAGTCCGGGTTGGGTTTTATAAAAGATTTGAGCATAAATCAGCCCGAACAAATCAGCACTGGTAAGGGTAAGGGCCAACTGGCAAATGCATCAGCACCAGCTGGTAACGCCAGCCAGTCCCGAATGGCTGATCAGCATAGGAACCATAAGTCCAGATATATAGGTGAGTCATCAAGACAAAATCCTCAACTGGCAAGATCCTCTACTGACAGGACGCCAGCACACCCGAAGAAGCTGACTAAGCCGAATAATTCTAAGGCAAGGAAGTCAGCACCAGCTGTCAGTGGAATCCGACAGCCAGCACTAGCTGTCCAGAGATTCCACGCCCAACCTTACAAGTATGCCAGTTACCAGCATACTTACAAGGGGTTCCAGTCTCAGCGAAACACTGAGAAAAGAACATTTCCCGATAGGAGGAATACCTATCGGAGGCCTGAGCCCAATCAAAATCTTTTCTCAAGGGCTGGGAAGGCTAATTATTGTGGTCCACAATTTCAGAGACCACAAAAGCATCACAATCAGCCGGAAAAACATTTCCGAGGCTCTCAGCGGAAGAATACTCCCAATAGAGCTACACACACAGCCACACCTTCCAAGAACCAATCCACGCATTATTTTAGAAGGAAGGGAAAGGCTACAAGTGATGTCAGCAAGGGTAACACCAAGCTGAAAATCACACAAGTCTGGATTCCGAAAGGAATGATCCAGAGATCTAACCCTGCAGGACCCGCTGATGATCGGGGACCTAAATGATTCTATTTTTCTTGCAGGAACTAGGTCATGCAAGTCAGCTTCAGAGGTCGAGCGAGTGGATCATTGATAGTGGTTGCTCCGCTCATATGACTGGTGAGGAGTTCCTGTTCTCAGAGCTCACCAAGGTCAGAGGACCTCCAGTCATTTTTGGTGATAACTCCAAGGGCAGAGTTATCAGCAAGGGATGCATCGAGAAGGATGATGTCCGAATTGTGAACGTATCCCTTGTCACCAATCTGAAGCACAACCTCCTGAGCATCAGTCAGCTGTGCGACAATGGTTATACCATTGTGTTTGACAAATCAGGGTGCCAGATCAAGAATGAAGATTCTGGTGAGACCAAGCTGAGAGGTGTCAGGAAAGGAGGCCTTTATGTCGTTGACTGGCAGAGTGGGAAGACTGATGCATGCTTTGTTGCCACCAGTTCCATGGAGACTAACTGGTTGTGGCACAAAAGGTTAAGTCATTTGAATTTCAAAACTATTAATTATCTAACCAAGCATGATCTTGTAGATGGTCTTCCAAAGGGCGGGTTCAAGAAGGAAGGAATTTGCAAGGCATGCCAGCAAGGCAAGCAAACCAAGAAGTCCTTCAAGAACCAGTCGCCAGTCCAACCCAGTACCAGTCAGATACTTGAGCTGTTACATATGGACCTGTTTGGACCAGTAACGCCGCAAACCATTGGAGGACGAAGATTTTCGCTGGTGGTAGTCGATGACTACTCGCGCTATACATGGGTAAAGCTTCTCAGATCCAAGGATGAAGTGAAGGTGATTCTTCCAGAATTGATCATCCAAGCTCAGAAACAGAGAGAAGCCGTGGTGAAGCGAATTCGTTCAGACAATGGGACTGAATTCTGCAATGGTCCGCTGATGGATTTCTGCGCGGAGGCCGGGATCAAGCATGAGAGATCTACTCCAAGGCAACCACAGCAGAATGGACTGGCAGAACGTAGGAACAGGACGCTGAAAGAAGCAGTCCGGTCCATGCTGGCTGAGTCCGGCTTGGGACAGAGTTTCTGGGGAGAGGCGTTGGTGACTGCCTGCTATACTCAGAATAGAAGCGGGATCAACGACAGACTCCAGAAAACTCCCTACGAAGTGTATTTTGGTCGTAAGCCTTCTATAGCTCATCTTCGTGCATTTGGTTCACCATGTTATATCCATAATAATGGGAAGTCAAAGTTAAATGCTTTCTCGCCTAAGGCTGACGAGGGTGTGTTTGTCGGATATGGACATCCCTCTCACAAGGGCTATAGAGTATTTAACAAGACTACCCAGCTTGTGGAAATAACATGCAATGTTGTTTTTGATGAAGCTACGTTAGTGCGCAGGACCTTACGCCAACTGGCTGAAGATGTTCCTGAGGTCGAGGATGTTAGCGACCAGTTGGGCAGGAATTCTTCCGATGCTCAACCAACTGGTTCGACTAGACCTATGAATGGATCATCTTCACAACCAGTTCCCTCAGGTGCCCATCAGCAACCTGAGAGGGTCGGTGATGCAAATGACCTTGCTGAGACCTTACACTCAATCTCCCTGAGTGGACCTAGCAACAATCTAGGGGGAATCCCTACTGGCCTTTTTGAAGAAGAAGGCAGTGATGAACCAGCTGGAGAGGATGTTCCAGCTGATGCTGACAACATTGGTGGAGATTCAGACAACCAGTCAGAAGGTGATGCTGATGAAGTTGCTCCAACTGGTGAAGGTCCAGCACCAGCTGATGTTGCAGCTCCGACTGGTGGAAATGTGGAAGCACCAGTCGCCAGGACAGATGAACCTGTTTCACGGCCGGCACCAGCAGTCGCTGGTCCTCCCAAATGGCTGAGGGATCACCCATCTGATGCTATTCTCGGTAATCCGGAAGGTTTTGTCCAGACTCGACACGGCAGAGCGCTTTTATCTTGCTTTATCTCTCAGATGGAACCTACGACCATCAAAGATGCGCTCGAATCTGCCGATTGGATCAATGCCATGCACGAAGAACTTGCGGAGTTCACTCGCAACAACGTTTGGGACTTGGTAGAGAGGCCATCACACCAGTCAGTGATTGGCACCAAGTGGGTTTTTAAGAACAAGCGAGATGAAGATGGCATTGTGGTCCGAAACAAAGCGCGTCTAGTAGCCAAGGGCTATAGACAGTGTGAAGGGATCGATTTTGATGAGACCTTCGCACCAGTTGCCAGAATGGAGGCGATACGGCTGTTCCTTGCTTATGCAGCGTATCACGGCTTCACAGTGTTCCAGATGGATGTGAAGAGCGCCTTCTTGAATGGCGAGCTGAAAGAGGAGGTTTATGTCGAGCAACCTCCAGGCTTTGAGATAGGCACCAAGGTATACAAGCTGAGAAAGGCCCTGTATGGATTGAAACAGGCGCCCAGGGCTTGGTATGAAACGCTGTCACAATTTCTCACCAGCAATGGATTTCGGAAAGGGAAGATTGATAGGACTCTCTTTCTTCTCAAGGATGGTGGTGACATGCTGATGGTGCAGATTTATGTCGATGACATTATTTTCGGGTCGAAGAATATAACTCTTTGTGAGAAGTTTTCTCAACTGATGCAGACATCATTTCAGATGAGCATGATGGGCAAGTTAACATATTTCCTAGGACTCCAGGTCCAGCAGTCAGCTGATGGTATTTTTATCAGCCAGAGGAAGTATACGAAGGATCTTATTCAGAAGTATTGCCCCGAGAAAACTAAGTCCCTAAGAATTCCTATGAGTACCAGCTGTCAGATATTTCTCGATGAGCAAGGAGAATCAGTTGATCCAACTGTTTACAGAGGCGTTATTGGATCGCTTCTTTACCTAACAGCCAGCAGACCCGACATTTCGTATTCAGTCGGAGTGTGTGCCAGATTTCAAGCAAATCCGAAGAAGTCACACATGGAAGCTGCCAAAAGGATAGTGAAATATCTGAAGGGGACTGAATCTCTTGGAATATGGTATCCCAGAAATGATGAGCTGACACTCATTGGATATTCAGATTCAGACTTCGCTGGATGCCGTATTGATCGCAAAAGCACCAGTGGTACGTGTCAATTTCTAGGACACAAGCTAATCAGCTGGTTTAGCAAGAAGCAGCACTCAGTTGCTACTTCTACCACTGAGGCTGAGTATGTTGCCGCTGCCAGTTGCTGTGCTCAAATAATTTGGATCAAGCAACAACTGGAGGATTATGAAGTGGACACTGGCTGTGTTCCAATCTATTGCGACAACAACAGTGCTATGTGCATCACGAAGAATCCGGTTCATCACTCCAGAACCAAGCACATAGATATTCGACATCACTTCATTCGTGATCATGTCGAGAAGAAGGATGTCAGCGTGGACTATATCAGAACTGAAGATCAACTGGCTGACATCTTCACCAAGCCACT
>JAPKLW010001877.1:17219-46482 GCA_026898455.1 Plectranthus barbatus | reverse complement strand
CAAACTGGGATAAAAGTTAAGACTCTAAGAACTGATAATGGATTAGAGTTTTGTAATAATCAAATGGATGATTTATGTGAGTCAAGTGGTATTAGGAGACATAGGACTGTCCCTTATTCCCCACAGCAAAATGGAGTTGCTGAGAGGATGAATAGGACTATTCTTGAGAGAGTTAGGTGCATGATGGGAATTAGTGGCTTAGATAAGTCCTTCTGGGGTGAAGCTGTCATGACAGCTACCTATCTGATAAATAGATCACCCTCTGTCCCACTTGGTGGAAAATGCCCAGAGTTTGTCTTCCTTAACAAGCCCCTTGACATGTCTCATCTAAAAGTGTTTGGTTGTGCTGCTTACATTCACCAAAAAGGTGATAAGCTTGACCCTATAGCTAGGAAGTGTGTCTTCTTAGGCTATCCTGAGGGTACTAAGGGTTATAGGGTATGGGATGTGTCTGATTTTGACTATAAAGTCATAATCAGCAGGGCTATTACCTTTAATGAGTCTCTTTTCCCCTGTAAAACTAGTTCAGATCCCATTCCTATGTAAGAGGGTACTCCTTATAAGGTGGAGCAGTCAGATAATGACATTCAGGGGGAAGGAATAATACATGTTGAATCTGATTGTTTATCTTCTGAAAATGAAAATGTGCATGTTGATCAAAATGAATGTCATGATATCTCTGATCAAGGTGGAGCTTCAAGCTCTAATTCTGATCACATGAGTGATAATTTGAATGATTATAATCTGATTAGAGATAGGCCTAAGAGACAGGTAACAGCTAATAGAAAATTTGATGAATATGATCTCACCATGCATGCTTTAAATGTGTTTGAAGAGATAGATGGTGATGAACCCAAGACTTATAAACAAGCTATTCAATCTCCTAACTCTTCTAAATGGAAACAGGCTATGCAGGATGAAATGAACAGTTTATATGAAAATAAAACTTGGACTCTTGTACCTAGGTCTAGTGGCAGCTCTATAGTTGACTGTAAATGGCTTTACAAAATTAAGCATGATGGTAAATCAATTAGGTACAAAGCTAGGTTAGTAGCTAAAGGGTTTACCCAGAAGGAAGGCATAGATTATTCTGAAATCTTTGCCCCTGTTGTTAAGTTCACTACAGTCCGTATTATGCTTGCATTGGTTGCATATTTTAACTGGGAGTTAATCCAAATGGATGTCACTACTGTCTTTCTCTATGGTGACCTAGATGTTTGCATATATATGAATCAACCTGAGGGCTTTTGTGACTCCAAGCATCCTGATTATGTCTGTTCATTAAAGAAAGCTTTGTATGGTCTGAAACAATCTCCTAGGCAATGGAATATTAAATTTGACAATGTAATGAAGTCATTAAAATTTGAAAGAAGCATTCATGATCATTGCTTGTACTTCAAAGTTGAGAATAACATACCTACCTTTCTTCTCTTATATGTGGATGACATGTTAATCATTAGTCCAGATCTGGTCTCTGTGAAACTTGTTCAAACTAATTTGTGTAACCACTTTAAAATGAAGGACTTAGGTAATGCTAGGAGGATCCTAGGTATGGACATTGTTAGGGATAGAAAGAAATCTTCCCTGATTCTCAACCAGTCTGCTTACATTGCCAAAATACTTGAAAATTTTTCTATGTGTGATGCTAAACCTGTCTATGTTCCTCTTGCTTCTCATTTTTTACTTAGTAAAGACCAGTGTCCTAAAACTAATTTTGAAGTGGATGAAATGAAACATGTCCCTTACACTAATGCTATCGGTTCTGTTATGTATCTTATGGTGAGTACTAGGCCTGATATAGCTTATTGTGTGAGCTTATTGAGCAGATATATGTCCAATCCTGGTAAGCCTCACTGGGAAGCCCTTAAATGGTTAATTAGATATTTAAAGCACACACAACACACCGGTTTGAGATTTGATAAACATACCAAAGATGTTACACTTGTTGGTTATGTTGATTCTAACTATGCAAATGATAGAGACAATAGGAAATCAACTACTTCCTATGTGTTTACCTTGTGTGGTGCATGCATTAGTTGGAAATCTCAATTGCAACCTGTTGTGGCTTTATCTACTACTGAATCAGAATACATTGCTATGACTGATGCATTTAAGGAAGCTATATGGCTAAAAGGTTTACTTTCTGAGATTAAGTATCTTAAAACTAACCCTATCGTGTACTCTGATTCTCAATCTGCCATTCAATTATGCAGAAATCCTGTGTTTCATGATAGAACTAAGCATATAGATG
Source organism: Plectranthus barbatus (assembly GCA_026898455.1). Taxonomy (NCBI): domain Eukaryota; kingdom Viridiplantae; phylum Streptophyta; class Magnoliopsida; order Lamiales; family Lamiaceae; genus Plectranthus; species Plectranthus barbatus. Next base: position 44,231 of record JAPKLW010001877.1, on the reverse strand, counting down.
TGAGATATCATTTCATTAGGGACATTGTAGATAAGGGCATAATTCTACTAAAGAAAATAGCAACTGAGTTTAATCCTTCGGATATGGGTACAAAATGCTTACCTTTAGAGAAATTTATGTCATGAAAAAACATCCTTAACTTTGAACATGCATAAGTTTGTTACTTTGTGATAGTGTTGTTCTTCTTTACTTAGTGTAATACTTGATCACTATGTGTGAAATTCTGTGGAGTTAATGAGTTTAACTACTTTGTAACTTGGTGTTTTGAAATTTATCTGATTGTGGGCATTTCTTTGTGGCTGCAGGTACTCATCTCCTGAATTAGTGTACCCATGCCTTGCCCTACAAAAGTCCTAGTACATGAATTGCTAGGCAACCGGCGATGATGACAACCAATAAGTGAAAGTCCCTGCAACCACGGCCAAGGTGGAGAATGTAATTGGGTTTGGCCTTTGGTTTTGGGCCTTTTAATTACCCTGGCCCGGTTTGTTCCTGCCCATCTCCTTTCGGTTGGGTTTATGGATTGGTTTAAGGCTTGGTTCTCGGTTCGGGTCAGGCGGTGGGAGCGGTTATTTGTGGAACCTACTATATAAGGTTCGTGACCCGGTTTCCTCGTTCATTCGAAACCCTAACCCTAAATACTCCGCCGCTCTCTCTCTCTCTCTACTCGTTCGATTTCCCTTCTCTCTAGACCTTCGTCGTCTTTCAGTGAGTTTTCCGGTGAGCCTTGGTGCGATTGAGAGCCCCGAACCCTGTGCCTACCTTCCTACTTCCTACTTGTGGCCTGAGGATGGCAGGGACTCACAGGAGGTGAGTTCTGAGCCATAACATTCGTCCCTTAGTATTTGGCGAGGCGTGGGTGCGTTGATTTGGAGATCCAAGACCGAAGATGCGTTCGAGGAGGTCCAAGCTTGAAGGTCGGCGTAGATCCGGTCGTGGAACCCTAGTCCAGTCAGGACTAGGTCGGAGACCCGGAGTAACAGGCCGAAACGGGTTGGCAAGGCCTGACCCAACAATTAATTTAATTATATTTTAATGTATATGATTTCATTCTTTTTTATTACAAGAAAAAAAAAATTCTCATATGATCTTGTCTGGTTAAGTATATATACATAAAGAGAGAGAGTGATGACATAATATTCATGTGTAAGAGAGAATTATTTAGTAGAATTGATATGCGTTTACAACATTTTTAATAAATAGTTAGTCACTTTTTATCGCCTTTATAGAAAAGATAAATATAATTTGTTTGAAGGGATTATTATAGTATCATTATCTAATCTAAGTTACACAAACAGAATCTTGTAATATGATCCCTTTAAAAATTGATTTAGTAATTGTATGGTTATATTGTGGTCGAATGACACTCATCAAAATCTCACTAATGTCTCTAAATGGAACTGCTTACATATAGTTAGCCTGACACAATTAACTGCATCTGCATAGTTTGCATAATAGTATTTGATGCAATTGATTATATAGGTAAAGAAATAATGAAATACATCAAAACTTTGATTTAGAGTTATAGACAAGCGCCGAATCTATATATATATATATATATATATAGATATATATATATAGGGGTGCGTTAAAGTGACAAGTACCCCCTTGAATGGGAGATGAGAATGAATCTGGGCCATTTAAAACATGATATGAACGGCCAAGATCATTTTAGGGTGCAATTTTTAAAGTTGCATTCGGTATTATAAAAAAGTTGCAAATTAAGGGTAAAATAGTCCAAAATTTAAATTGCAAGCTACCGCATTAATTCTGTATCCCTCGCTTTTCGCACACGATCTTAAACATATTTTGAATTAATTGCAGTTACCAAACACAATTTCACTCGACCAAAAATCAGAATCCTCTCTAAATTTTTCAACCCTTGTTCTCCAGAAATCACCGTTACTACTCCGACATTCGTGCGCGATTTGAAGAAAATCTGCAAACGTTGAAGTTTTTGACGTCAAGGTATGATTTGAGCACTGTAATTTACGCATTTCAGCGGTTTTTCCATCTTCCATTCGTCGTTTATACTTAAGGATTGAACCGAACCCTAATTGGTTGATTTATTTTTTTTTTGGTATTTTTGGCTTAGTAATAGATTGTTGGTTGTACGCTGTCGAACATGGGGCGAAAAAAAAATGCTCGAAAAACACCAGAGAAACAAGGTATGTTTACCTGTAACTGACATAATGTTGTTAATAAAGTAAAATACGGTGCGAAATGTAGTAGAAATTTTGCAATCAATATAAGTACTAAATTGCGAACAACATTGTTTGGGAAATTTTTAAAAAAAAAAAAAAAGCGACACAGAACAATGCATCGTTATAATTTTGTAAATACATCGATGTTTATTTTATTTCTGCTGTAAATCATGATAAAAACTTGCATAGATTGTTATATGAGTTCACAAATGAAGATATCAGAATGTGCATCAAGAAAATGTAAAATATAACATTTATATTCTATCAAAACTTGCAGTCTGTTATTGTTGTAATTTTAATATAATTTAAAATTCAATATATTATATCAAATGATATTCATTTGCATTAATGTGTCAAATTATATAGCCGTAATTGGTTTACAAAAGTTACTGTGACCAAGATCTCTACTTGCAGATTTAGTAATTTGAAAAAAATGATAGCATGATATCTCAAATTGCAGTGACAGATGAAAAATTGTCTTACACAAATGATAAAAAAATTTGCACTAACTAATATTTTTAAATAGTTGTATTTGTTTGTATAGATAAAAGAATGTTTATGAAAATTGCATTGATGTATTTTATATATATGCCTTAAGTAACAATGTAAATATGCTTTCGCTTATCTAAATATCAAATACATTATATGTGCATCATTGACCTTAATAATATTGCTTTAAATGCTTTAAAATTATTACTGTTTTTATCAACTAAAACTAGCAATCTTTAGATTTCAAATGATTTTATCATTATATCACAATGTGCATTGACAAATGTAAATAATATGCTTATGCTGGCAAAAAAATTTGTTGAATGCTACTCTTATTTGTAAAATGTTGTCTGTCTGCATTCATTTTTATAAATTCATTAATATAGCTTTGAAATATGTTATATATATGCATTAAGTAATAGTATTTATCTGCAATTATATGATTAATATTTTAACTGGGATTAACACTTTAAATTTGGTTTTAATGTAATAATAGTTAATTTTAGAATGAAATGACAATATGCAATGACAAAAGAAAAGAAGTTGCAGATAAGTGTAAAAATACATGCATTTCTTCAAATGTACTTGAAATTCAATGCATTTAAGTATATTGATAATATCATATTTATTAGCAATGTATTGATTTGTCTTATATACATGCATTGATGTACAATAACTATCTACATGCTTCAGTAAATTATAAGGATTTGCAGTATGTTACTCTTATTTGTAAAATGGTTTCAGTTTGCATTGTTTTTATAACCTGTCAAATAATTTTTTGTAATTTGTATGATAACAGAGAGGAAAAAAAGGAAAATTCAAGAAGAAGTGGAAGAAGAAAGTGATGACCAAATAGAGGAAGGGGATGATTTAGATGATAACGAGTATAAACAATACCCAATACTTGGTTATAGGTCAAGTCCAAGACAGTATGTTAAGTCACTTAGCAAGTTGAATCAGAAACAAAAAAACGCTATAAAAGAGTTAGGTTTTGGAACATTTATAGATATGAAAGTGAAAGAAATACCGATGCGGATGGGCTATTGGTGTGTAAAAAATTTTGAACCAGTAACCTGCAGCCTAATATTGAATTCTGGGGAAAAAATTCATATAACTGAGCACGATGTGTGGCTGACATTTGGATTTCCAAAAGGGATAACAGAAGTACATAGGAAAAAATTAAATGCAGGCAGCAAGGCCTTAGATGAGTGGGTCAAAAAGATGGGTAGGGATAAGTGGAGCATAAAAATTGCTGATGTAATCAGCGCAATGTTGTCGGATAAGGAGGGGGGGATTTGGTTTAAGACAAACTTCATGGTAGTGATTGAGAGTGTATTCATCGAGACACCAGCTGATGGTTATATTAAGCCAAAAATACTGGAAAATTTAGTTGATGTTGAGAGCATCAAGAATAGAATGTGGTGTAAATATCTCCTAAAAAGCATGATAAGAGCACATGAGCTTTGGGAGTCAAAACCACATACAAAGTTCACAGGGCCTGTGCTGTTCATGACTGTAAGTATTAAATAATTTATCTAATTCAATTAATTAATATTTATGCATTATTACAAGTAGAATAGTTGCATTAAATATTGATAGTGAATGCATTGACAATTACTTCTTATCTCAGATGTTGTACGTAGACAGGGTTTGTCACTACACGAGGGAAGTTAAACGACAATTTCCTACAGTGCATGGATGGACAGCACCAATCCTTAGAGCAAGGCAGAAATTTGAAATAAAGAAAGGAGGTTTTGGTCGTGGATGCATTGAAGAAAGCATACAAGTCAGCGAAGATTGTATGTCTAAATTTGAGACTCTAGAGGATGATAATATGGAGGAAACAACCGGGGAAGGTGATGATGAGAAAGCAGAAGGCAGGGAAGGTGATGATGAGAAAGCAGAAAGGGTTAAACAGCGATGCTTACATCAATGAAGTCATTACTTCATTAAACACAACCGCAACATCTCTTGCTACGGTGATGCAAATGCTGAAAAAGGCTCCAGCGGATGTTGTTCAAAATCCAAAGTTTCAAGCTGCAGTGGGCGTTTCCAGATTCCTGATACCTGATGCCTCAACATCAGAAAATATAGACCCACCTGCTACAAAAGCTACTCAAATTCCAATTGATGACAGCCCAGAATTTAATGAGTGTTTGAACAACATGATGGATGCATGGGAGATAATGCAAGAGTTGGCTGAGTATGACTTCGATTTCTCACAGAAGGTAATTTTATAAATATTTTTAACAGTTCAAATTTTAAAAATATATGATACATACAATTGTTTGTATCAGTTTGATGATGGGAATAGAGAAGAAGATGCAACAAACAAAGAGGAAATAGAGAAGGAAACAGTGGTTGAACCAATGAACGTAGATGTTGGCCAGCAAGAAGATTCAAACAAGGTACAATTACTAAAAGTATTGAAATTAATAATATATTATATTATTTGAAAAAAACATTAACTATATTTGCACTATTTGATGCAGTTTGGGAGTGCAAAAATGAGAGAACTATTTGAAATGGAAGATCATCCTTCTTTTAGTTTAGGATTAACACAAGAAGTAACTTATTAAAAAAATAAATTAATAAATGCATGTTATTTCTTATAAAGTAGAATAATGTTACAAACTCATTGTAATTGTAGATGCAAACACAAGACAAGGAGACACCGATTGAAGACACAGAAGGCATTGTCGCTAATGTCCTGAAGGTTTATCTAATAAATAATCTACTGAATTGAACTATTCTAATTGAAGTGATAATGTAACATTTATGTTAAAATACAGGAACTGGGTACTGATAAAGAAGAAGGTGATTATACAAGAAATGATGATGCATTGGCAGAGGCTTCGATACAGGTTGAGGTAAATGATTTATTTTTAAAAATGCATTGACATCTAATTAATAATTGCTTTGTACAGTATTAACAATTTGCATTGACATACAAATTTATATGATTTCTTACAATAATTTAGGAAAATACAGACGATGATGATTTCGAGGATGTTCCAGATGTTGGGAAAAAAACTGAAATACCTATCACAGTAAACAATTCAGATATATACATACATTTTTCAAATCTTAACATTATAAGTATTTATATTAAAATAGACTAATATATTTTACTGAATATTACAGATGGCAACAAAAGGTACAGACAAAGGAGAATCAAGCAAGGTAAAAATAATATATGATTTTTTTTCTTAAATACAAGTTATTGATTAACATCAACTCTGTTTGATATTCAATAATTAAGAAAAGAGGCAGAAAACAGAAAACAAGGAAGCGGACACAAAGAAAGGTTGCAAGTGCTTTGGCTTCGCCATTCATGATACGGACAATCGATGCAACAACTCCTTTATCACATGATGAGAAAGCTATATACTACTGGGTAGTAAAAGATAAAGAGATGAATGGGTATGTTAATAATATACGTAATTGTGTAAATTAATTTCAATTAATAATATTTATTTGGTTGCAGTGGAGAAACAGTTTACAACGATGACAAAACCTTCACAACATTTGATGAGTTTAAGTCGTTTGCACCATCTGAGTGCGTCAAATCCGGAATTGTGGACGCATGGTGCTCCTACCTAAATTTCAGAGAAATGTACCGGTCATCCGAATCACCAAAATGATTTTTCTTCACCACAATCTCATGCGTAAGAACATTGCAAAAAGTTAATTTTAAATGTTTAATTTTTATTGAATATATTTCTTTTCAAATATTTAATTTAATAAAAATTTGAACAGAGTTATACATTCATCAACAAACCAGAAGGATGGACTGACGAGAGAGCAGCAGAGACATTCATTGAAAGATGTCTTGCACAAATAAACATGAGAGATGACATTAACTTTGGAAAAATTGACATGGTATGATTTTAACTGTTTTGGTATTGTCTTCTTTAACTTGTTACTCAATGTTTCATTATTCATTGTTATTAATTAGCATTATTGTTTAAACATGATAGATTTTCATTGCACATTACTAATGATAACATCACAACTACAGGTTTTCTTTCCAATCTGTCAATACTTCCACTACTACATCATGTGTTTCAACTTCAAGCAGAAATCAATTGTCTTGATCGACAATTCCAATCAGCTGGAAAAGAAACCTCTAGCAATGAAGTATGGAGATGGTCCTACAAAGTTGGTAAGTAATTAAATGAATTTAATATAACTGCATAAATTACTAATTGCTGAAAAAGTAATAAAACTTCTTTTTTCTTAATGCAAGGTGAATCTGTTTTATACACTATTGGAGAGGCTTGGATTGGAAGGCAAAAAGATTTTGATTCAAGATTTGGAGATAGAAAGGCTGAAAATGGATTGGAGAAACTCAACCAACAAGACCGACTGTGCTATTTATTGCATGAGGCATCTGGAAACATACAAGGGTGAGAAGGCAAAGGATTGGAATTGCGGGCTATCCAGTAGAAACTCAAAGCCAATATTGAAAAACTTTAGAGTTAAGTTCTGCGGGGAGCTGATTTCAACCAACCTGAATGATGAATCACCCAAGTACGTTGAAGTAGCAAGGAAGTTCTACAAGCAAGAGGTTGACACCAAAACATTTGATTTCAGCAAATTCCTAAATAGCTATAGGTAGTGGGGTGAATTTTTAGCTTTCGTAATTGGTAACTCTTAGATGTTTTTGAAACAATGCTTTTGGAATTTACAACAAGATGACTGTAATTGGGATGTTATCATCACTGTTAAGACATGATGCATATCTTAGATATTATATTTGCAGCTGTTTCATGTGTATTTTTAAATTTGTGAACAGGTTTTTTTAGTTTTGCATTAACTGCGTATAACATGTTATTTTTTTTACTTAACTAAATGGTTAATTTAACCACAATGACAAAATAAAACAACAATATTACAAAATATTACAAATATATGAAAAAATTATTTTATAAAACTTACGAGATAACTAATAAGTATATTACAGTAAAAATCAGCAAATATTTTTTGTAAAAAAAATATACACAATGCCATATAAAAAAATACATTGAGTAAACATATTAAGTTGCAATAAGTGGATGAACATATTTGCATTGACTAAATTATTTAAAATAACCGACCCAGTAACATACTTACGATCTCATTAAAGTTGCAGTTATAACAATTAAATAGTTGCATTGACTAGCAAAAATAATTTGCTCTGTCATTTTTTACAAATATTCCGATTGTTTGAACATTTAAAAAAAACATTAGAACGGTACTACTCATCCATTGAAAAATAAAAATATAATGTAATTAGACTCAATATATCTATATAAAAAAAACAATGCTAATGTTGAAGACATAAACATAAACAAAAGTATCATTTCAATCATTAATATCTTTCCCGCAATTTCTGGAATCATGGTTTGCCAACTGTTTACACTTGTGACAGCGACGCTGCGGCTTTTCCTTCATTCTAGCAGCCTTTTCCTGTCGAGAAACAATACAACTCCCGCTGCCCTTCGTCTTAACTACATCAGGTGGATGAATGTTTACTTCCTCCGGCAAATCCTGTCCATAAAAATTGCCAAACATCTGTCGTTTATCAACAGCATTTAGGATTCCATTTTCTATAGAAATTGATTTACCACCATCATCAATAACAGCCAAGAAAGAAGATAATCTGTCGACATCACCATCAAATATTTGAGTCCAGCCATACACAGACTGCATAATATCATTCTTCAGCCTCTTGCTCTCATCAATTCTCACATATGATTCGAAACTGTCAAGCCCAAATCTGCATGACTGCTTAACCATATGTGTTTTCATCCATCGATGAAGAATATACTTTTCAGGAATAAGCATCATTTGTTTGTTCTTCATAACATAAAAAACATGACTGCACAGCAACCCCATCCTAGAAAACATTTTGCAGCTGCACGTGAACTCTGGACCAATAACATCATAATGAACAACAGCAATATCCTTTAACTCATCAACAATCTTGTACATCTCTCTGCCATCAACTTTTGAAAAATCCAACATGTGACAATAATCACGCGCTGATGTAATTTCATCTTGTACACTCTTAAAAATCTTAGCAGTATAAACAGATGAAGCATGTTTCTCAAATCCAGTCTTTGTGCAAAAACTAAGACAAAAAGACTTATCTAAGTAATTTAACCTGGAACTCTGATGACGTTGAGCATCCAATGCATTATTAAAATGCATCCAAAATTCAAGAAGATTTGACCTTGAACGTGTGTACCTTTTATAAAAACTATTTTCACATTCGGATATAGACGTAGTCCGAACCAAACCACTCATCGGAAAATCCCAAAAATATGCCGGCACCCAATATTCTTTATTTTCGAACATAGATAAAAACCAGGGATGATCATCAAGCCCAAATATAGTCATAATTTCATCCCAGCAATATTCAAACACCTCAGGCTCTATTAACTCCGACCAAACACATGCATTCAAATCCTTTTTGAAGTCCTCATCAGCACGAAGTTGTTTTGAAACCTTGTCTGCAAGTTTGAGCATAATGTGCCACATGCACCACCTATGTCGAGTGCTATTGAACACTCTTTCTACAGCCACTTTCATACCAAGATCCTGATCTGTTATGATAAGTTTTGGAGAAGACCCCATACAAGCAACAAACTTCTGGAATAACCAAACAAATGATGAAGCATCTTCCTTGGACAACAACCCGGCTGCAAACGTAACAGGTTTACCGTGATTGTCCTTCCCAGTAAACGGTGCAAATATCATACAATATATGTTGAATATAAGATATAAATAAGAGTTAATGCATATATTTAACCTGAAAACTGTAACTATAATATACAAGACATTGCTAAAAATATTTGTCAAATAAAAAATGAAAATTTAAAAAAAATTACAAAAAACAAATTAGAACTTACTTGTTTGTAGAATATGTCGTGTCAAATGCCACTATATCACCAAAAATCTGATAATTCATTCGGGAGATAGGATCACACCAAAATAATCTCATAAGCTTATCATCGGCATCAATCTCATATTCATAAAAAAATGTTTCACACAACTCTTTTCTCTTTCGCATTTCATTAAGCAACATCTGAGCATCGCATCCATCGACAAAAGCTTTCATGTCTCTAGCAAAATTTCGAACCTCTAACACTGAAAATCCAATATTGTCATCCCCACCCAATAATTCAGATAACAAATTATGTGCTGCAGTAGGACCAATGTTGGATTTACAACAGTCTAAGATAAATTGCCGATGAACAGGATCAAGCTTACGATTGATCTTCATGAATTGTCTATGCTCAACTTCCACTAATTCATGATTATGTTCTTCTACAAAATCATGAACAACATAACCCATGCAGCCATCAAATTTGAAAGTAATCCTTGCCTTACAACCACAACGTGATGAAATACGCCTTCTAACCTTCAGATTTTCATCAACAACCCCTCTACCCAAAGTATTTGGATTAATGAACTTGTCGCCCTCTCTATTGCAAACAACATATCTCCAAATGATAACATTGTCAATTTTGGTTGAATGTGCCAAACGAGTATCAAAACCCACATTCCTAGCATAATGCTTGTAGAATTCAACACCCTCGTCCAATGTTGTAAAACATTGTCCTTTAAAAGGTTTCAATACATCTTCACAAAGTGGAGTGAAAACAACTGCAATAATAATTTAAAAATTACAGACAGTACAATATATTTTTAAAAATAGATGCATTGGTAAAATATTGATAAAAGCATTAACTAAGTAACTAAAGTTGCATTAACGTATTATTCAAGTTACCACCTACAGAGATCAATACATAAAAGATAACTTAAACAAACTCACCCTGCTTTTAATGATGTATGTTTATAGGCTCTGTTAATGCAACTAACCAGGCTACGTCAATGTAACTTCATATATAATTGAAAATTTAAAATAATATAAAAAAACCCAAACAAAAACAATACCTTCATCGCTCGAATTCATGGTTACCAGTTCCTAAAACCTAAAAAACAATAAAAAACATAGTTAACAATTAAAAAACGTCTAATTAACATAAATTGAAAGAGGATCACTTGCAAACTAAAACGATTATGTCAATAACAATCGAAAAAACAACAAAATATGTATAGCATCAAATTAAGTACAACGATTATCTCAAAAACAATCGAAAAAACAACAAACGAACATTGAAAGTGAAGACAGATTACCAGGCTGCGAAAAATCTCAACCGCTGCTTCTCCTCGATCGTCTTCAATTATAGAGAAGAAGATATACAATTATTTTGTTCGATCACGTTGATTTGTAGGTTAGCAGATCGCGATATGAACATATGAATATACAGACGAAATCTGCGTGATCTTTGCCAAAGTTAGTTACAGACAATCAGGAAAGAAAATTATGGAAATGCAAAAGTACCATACCACCCTTATTACATTAAAATAATTATAAAAAAAATTTAATAAAGCTAAAATCTGGACCGCTCAACATGATAAATAGAAGGATAGGATTCATTCTCATCTCCCATCTAAATAGCACTTGTCATATGATTACGCCTCTATATATATATAGTGTGGTTGAGTGGTCATGAATAAACTTGACAAAATATTATGATTGAGTTGGAGTGATGTGGAAGTGAGAGCAACTAATAAAATATAATAAAGGTTGGCCGGTTGGGTGGTTGGGCCGATTGCTGATAAACATAGTCTTATTATGACATACTCCTTCGTCCCTTTTTAATAGTCTCGTTTAGTTTAGACACAATAACCAAGACATATGAGTGTAAAATGAATTGAGTGAAATTAATATTTTATTGTTGAATGTGAAAAAATTACCGTTTTTAGAAATAAAAACTATTAAATTGAGACGTACGAAAATGAAAATAAAATTATTAAAATGGGACGGAGGGAGTATAAAAGACTAAGTATCTATGATTCAATTCAAACCTAAATAAACTCGATTAAATTCAGTCAAAAATAACTTGTCTTAAAGAAATATAATGAATCAATTGTACAATTTTAATATATCATATCAAATCCAAACTCATTAAAATAAAAAAGTAATAAAAATAAGTTATAATTTTGATTTTCTTTCGCAAAACCTAATTTCTGGATTTTGTTTGGATACGCATGACCTTTTTTTAAAAAAATTTAAAACAGACAAAAGTATTAACGTAATAAAAATCCATGACATTATTTAAATCAATTAAATGCTTTACTTTTTCACAAATTAATTTTGTAAAATCTCCTTGGGAATATAAGATATCTTGTCTTTGGATACTACTAGTCCCATCACCATTTTCTACTTGTTACAGTTTATTTATTTATTTATTTATTTTGTCTTTTTTCATGTGATTAAGATTTTATATATAAATGAGTTATTTAATGCTTCTTTCTTTTATACTCCCTCCGTCCCGGTTAATTAGACCTTTTTTTTTTAGCACGAAAATTAAAAATTGTAAGTGTAGAATGAGTTAGTGGAATAAATATTTTATTGTTGAGTGTGAAAATGTTCTCATTTTTTGAAATGAGCCAATTTAGTTGGGACGCCCGATTTAAAAGTAAGAGGATCTATTCTGCTGGGACGAAGGGAATATAATTCATGGAAGATCACCTTTTTTACAAATTACTCCCTCCATCCCGATCAAATTGTTCATATTTGACCGGGCACAATAATCAATACATGTGAGTGGTAGTGAGATGCATATTTTATTCATGAGTGTGAAAAATTTATTATTTTAGAAAAATGAACTAATATTGTAGGACAGATAAAAAATGAAATTTGAACAATTTACTTAGGACATAGGGAGAGGGAGTATATAATAACTCATGTTTTATGTAGTATCAACAAATAACTTGCATCTAAAATATCCCAAATAAATAAGATAAAATATAAATTTTGACGTTATAAATCTTTTCCGTACAAAAATACATGTTGCGTATATTATCTCTCATTTAGAGATTCCGCAGAGCAGTCTTGACTTGAGAGAGAGAATCAACGAAGTGAGGAGGCCAGCTTCATCACCATTGTCACAAACGTTCTTCTCCAGCCACTCCATCACGGATTGTCGTGTTTTCTGGTCAGCCATCCATTTTCTACTCTTGTGTAATTTGTGACAAGAACAAATATTTTGCTGAAAATACTATTTTGTTCGACATATGGGGTGACTGGTCATGAGGTTTAACAATGCTATGGGTCAGCTGTAACTAACTGTAAGATGTAATATTGTTTTTCTCTGCATTTTAATTATGAGGAAAATCATCTGAATTATTTGCATGAGTGGGTGAATGAGAGATATTGGGTTGGCATTGGAGAGGATTGGGGTTACAATTTATAATGGTGCACTATATATATATAGTGACTTATGATTTTGTATCACTATTTTAAATAGAAAGAGACATATATATATGAATGGCTTTTTTATGACATTGCTCAAGTTTTCTTGCTCACCTCTATTTATTATAAATTCTGTTTTTCCCACCAAAAACAAAAATGTTTTGGATGTGTTTCTTCATTTATAATACCTGTTCTGAGCTGACTTGGATCCACTCCGTATCCTTAGGTTTATCATCTCTCATCTATCCATCCATTGATGAAAATGGCGTTGAATTAATTCACCCAAAGTGAGTTTTAATTTCAAGATATATATGCATTATGCCACTATTGATGACTCACTGCTTGTGGGCTTGCTGATGCTGGGTTAATGTTAATCTATAAGTCAAAATGTTCATAAAACCGATATTGGAGTTCTGTTTCTGTGAATACTGATGCTATGTTTGGAAGTATAGTTTCATATTATAGTATGTGTGCAGTGGCCGAGGATTCAGTAATGCATTTGTACACTGCCTGCCTCAAATGCCTGCAATTTTCTGTGCATGAGGAATTTTATTTCCATTATAATTAAAGCCCTAGGGAAAACAAATATGAGTGTAGAATGTGATTTCCGTGCATTGATTCTCTCATCTTTAGCTACTGCATGGATGTAATTCCAAATACAAATGATGGATTTATTCGATGTCCAAGGTAACTAGAAGAACAAGTGATCCACACGTTACTATGGAATTTGCATGAAATTAATATTGTAATGGACTCTAATGTTTTGTTTGATAAATGTAAATGTTATTATTTTTATTTTGTGAGATAAACATCTTAAATGCTTTTACAAGTTCGCTAAACAGCATGTTTCATAAGTACTAGTATAAGAAAGGGTGAGAGAGTCTGATCGATGGTAGTCTTGCCCATCCTTTTTTTTTTCTTCAAGAACTGCCGCTGCCCATCTCACTCATGTTTTTAGTTATTTGAATTGAAAACATGATGTGCACGAAATTAATATATTTTAGTGACTTTTTTTTTTTTTTTTTTAATATTAGCTTTTCAGGGCAATATGGATGGTAATTTTGTAGGTGAACTGAATTTGGATTTTGAAGATGACCATTCTCAAAATGTCAAGGAAAAAAGTAATATCAATCAAAAGGTATGTCAATGTTTGACCAGTGCTATGTAGTTTTTGCAAAGAGGCAAAATCTTATTGAATGCCCCAAAGTGATAACACTGCTTCACCAAATGATCAATTCGACCAAAGTACTCCATCTGTTCTATTAGATTAGTCCATTTTAGTTTTATACAGTAATCAATATTTGTGAATATTGAGGAATTAATATTTTATTAATGTGAGTATTTTTTTTTTCATTTTAGAAAAGTGAATTAATCTGGCGGGACAGACGAAAATGAAACTATAGACTAATCTGACAGGACAGAGGGAGTAATATAAACAAACGTGTCTGGTAGTTTTCATTAAATGTTTGCTATCTAATTTGTGTTTCACAAACCTGGTTGGATTCCTGCTGGCCGTACATCTCCCGACAGGACGTGCCGAACTTGGACTGCATGTATGAGATCCCTATTGAGGTGGATCCACATCTACGGGCGGCTATGAAGCGCACCCGACGTGCATCATCATACTTTCAGGTACTTGTGTTTAGAATTATATTTACATATAATTTTATTTAAATTTATTTTATTAATATTTTAATTTACTTTTTAGGCCGAACGTTACCAGCTGGATGATGACAGCATCCAACGGTTGTCAGATGGTATCGTGGAGTCACTGGGTGCCCGGGTGGTAGATCTCCTTATGGATCCCGTGGCTGCCCGGGTGGCACATTGCCTCGTAGAGCCGTTGGTTGCTCGAGTGGCAAATCTCCTCGTGGAGCACTTGGCTACCCTATTGGTGGATTGCGTCGTGGAGCGGGTAGCTGCTCGAGTGGTTGAGAAGTTAAAGGTTTTTATTCGGGAGCAGCTCGATGGTATCTCTAGTTGATGCAGCTAGAGCCCACCTGTCATTGATTTTACCCGAGTTGCTAGCTCCACCCGAAATCTAGACATTCTCATCTCCCGTAGCCTACACAAAATTGGACCTCCGTCACTTCTAATAATGGAGATCGGTTCCCGTCGACGATATATGCGAGGATGATGGAGTCTAAGATATTTAGATCTTTTTGTGATGAATGAATTATTGTTAACTTTTAATGAATGTTACTTTTTTTGTTTTATCCACAAAATTTGCAAAACTAAGTTAATTATTGAATCAAATATTAGTCAATTATTTGTTTTATCGAGATTTCAAAGCGACATTTTGAGATCTGTCGAGATCTTGATTATGTTTTCTCCACTCAAATCATAGAGTTCTCAACTCAAATTCTTGAACAAATTTTGAGTTCTTGATTTTAATAATCTAAATAATTTTTTTAAAATTTTTATTTACAAAGACACTCAAGATCTCGAAATTGTAATCTGGAGGAATTCGAGATCTTGGACAAAATAATTTGAATGCAAATATTTCTTTTAATTATTACTTAAAAATCTTGAAATAGTAATCTATAGCAATTTGAGATCTTGATTTTTATAATGTAAATGCAGTTTTTAATTATTATTTAAAAAGAAATTCGAGATCTTGAAATTGTAATCGAGAACTGTTGTGGAACAATAACAATATGACATACGAATTAAAGACAAGAAAGTAAATAACACAGAATTTACGTGGTTTGACAATGTACCTATGTCCACGGCAGAGCAATCGATTTTATTATCTCAATAATACAAATACATTAATACATCGTGTATTTATACTAAAACCCTACAAGGTATAAAAATCCTTAAAGTTGCGCTCGATACGCTGCGCTCCAGTCACTCTGCTCTGCTCGTAGACATCTGCCTGCCTCCTTCATTTGTCAATATATGAGTCATACCAACAAATTTCCACCTTGGCAAATATATCACATCCTTAGGAGAACACAATAGCGAGCACCTGTGCGAGACACACCAAGCAGGTCGGGGGTACCATGCAACTCTAGCATGCAGAAACATTCAACAAATCCAAGCAATGCTTGAATTTGTCAGTAGTAACAACCTTGGTCAACATCAGCAACATTCTCTTCAGTATGAACCTTCTCCAACTGAATATCACCAGAAGCAATTCATTCCCTGATCTTATGGAACCTCACATCAATATGCTTCGTCCTAGCATGATATACTTGATTCTTAGCCAAATAAATGGCACTCCGACTGTCACAATGTAATAGAACTCCACCTTGCTGAATACCCAACTCTCGAACCAATCCAGCAAGCCACACTGCTTCATCTGCTGGATCTGCTAAAGCAATGTATTCAGCTTCAGTTGTAGATAGAGCAACTATAGGCTGAGTAGTCGACCTCCAACAAATAGGCCCTCCACCAAAAGTAAAAACATACCAAGTGGTAGATCTCCTATCATCCAAGTCCCCAGCATAATCAGAATCCACATATCCTACAACCAAGGGATCCCTCCGCTTATCTCCAAACACAATACCATGCCTTGTTGTACCTTTCAAATATCTGAAAATCCATTTGACTACCACCTAATGTTGTTTACCCGGCCTAGACAAATACTTGCAAACTTGACCAACAACATGAGCTAAATCAGGATGAGTACATACCATGGCATACATCAGACATCCAACAACACTGGCATAAGGTATCTCCATCATATCCTGAGTCTCCTTATCCGACTTAGGGCGCTGATCAAAAGAGAGCTTGAAGTTGTTTGCTAATGGAGTGATCACCGGTTTTGCTGCAATCATCCCAAACCTTTGTAGCACCTTCTCCACATAACCCTTCTGAGATAACCACAGCTTCTTTGATTCTCTATCTCTGTGAATCTCCATCCCAAGAATCTTCTTTGCAGCCCCTAAATCCTTCATCTCAAATTCCTGACTCAAAAGGTTTTTCAGATCAACAATATCATGCATATTCTTAGCAGCAATAAGCATGTCATCAACATAAAGTAACAGAAAAATAAAAGAACCATCACCAAGGCACTTAGTATAAACACAAAAATCAAACTCACAGCGCTTGTAGCCAATCTTCGCCATATACGAATCAAATCGTATATTCCATTGCCTTGATGCTTGCTTCAAGCCATATAGGAATTTCTTCAGCCTGCAAAATAAATGCTTCTTTCCCTGGTTGAACGAAATCCTCCGGCTGCTGCATGTAAATAGGCTCCGTGAGATCACCATGCAAGAAAGCAGTCTTCACATCCATGTGCTCCAAATGCAAATCCCAACTTGCCACCAATGCAAGTACATCCCGGATCGAAGTATGTCTGACCACAGGAGAAAATGTCTCATTATAGTCAATCCCCCTCTACTGTGAGTATCCTTTGGCCACCAATCTAACCTAAATCCTTTCCCCTCCTTTTTCTGTTATTGATGACTTCCTTGTGTAAATCCACCTACACCCAATAGCCTTCTTCCCCTCCGGAAGAACATCCAGCTCTCATGTTTGATTCTTATGCACATAATTAATCTCTTCTTCCATGCACAAAATTCTCCGCTCGCAACGCTCGCTCTGTTCCGCTCCCATGCATCTGTCTGCCTTCTTCCTTTGTCAATATATGAGTTATACCAACAAGAGCAATTTGAAATTTCAAACAAACTAATTTTTTTGATTATTAGTTTTAAAAAGTCTTAAGAGCTCAAAATTGTAACTGAGAGCAATTCGAGATATCATTTTTTTATATTTTAAATATAATAAATTTATTTAATTATTATTTTAAATGAAACTTGAGATCTCAAAATAGTAAGAGATATTCTAAATAAAGCCACAACTTTACTAAATGTTGTCCACGTAAAAAATAAGATTTTAAATTATTATACAATATTACAAATTTATCCTTGTAGCGGACATAATTTAAAAAAAAATAAAAATCAAAACTCAAACATATAAACATCCATGTGAAATAAAAATAAAAAATCCAAAACAAATATAGATTGAAAGACTTATGTTTTGCAAAAATTTAAATACCAATCTACAAATATTAGAAATTCATCTCCATCAAAGACGAATTTTTGGCTTTGATTTTCATAGAATAAGAACATTGTCTCCAGCAAAAAATAATTTTTTTGCTTAATTTTCTTAAAATGAAAACACCTTTATTGAGATCATTTGTACAAACATTCAATTGTATTCTCTATAGAAAATAACGAGAATTCATTCCGTCTACAATAAAGCTTTTCTTTCTTGGAGAAGTAACATAATATTTACGAAACTTTTGTTTAAAAAAATTAATCCATCGTTTTGGTGAAACTGTAAGTCTGTAAATTGGTGCGCCTCCATATCAAAAATTTTAAATAAAATAATACACACCCCGTCCCATTTAAATAGTTTTGTTTTCCATTTTTGTACGTCCCGGTTTAATAATCTTATTTCTAAAAATAGTAAATTTTTTCACACTCAACAATAAAATATTAATTTCACTCAACTTATTTACATTCACATATCTTGGTTATTGTGCCCAAACTAGCCCGCCTCCCCCCCTTTTTTTCTTGAGGATCCATAGGATTTAATTACTTCATCAAAACGTAGATTTCATGACCGTGAAGCTTGCTTGAGTCCATACAACGACTTCTTGAGCTTCCAGAACAAATGCTATTCACCCTTCTGCACATAATCTTCTGGCTATTGCACATAGATGTCTCGACATTCTTCAAGGTACCTGTTCAAAAATACGGTTTTCATATCCATCTGCCAGATTTCTAAGTCTATATGTGTTGTTATGGCTAGGAGTAATGAACTTAAGCATGGCTACCGGTGAGAAGGTCTCGTCATAGTCTACACCTTCTTTCTGACTATAACCCTTCACCACCAACCTTGTTTTGAAAGCTGTAATTTCACCATTCGCTCCTTTCTTTCTTTCTTTTGTATACCCATTTGCACCCTATGGCTCGATAGCCATCTGGAAAATCAGTTTTCTAGTATACATCCATAGCCGTTATGGATTCTATTTCCGAATCCATGGCGATCTACCATTTGTCTGCATCTTTATCAGATATTGCCTCATCGTACTTTCATGGATTGGTATCATCCGGTCCTCTTTCGAGGATCAAGTCAGAAGACTCTCCAAGGAACATGTACCTTTCCGGTTGCCGAATAACCCTCCCACTACGACGAGGCATCTGAGCTGTGTCAGTAATTGACACATTACTCGTTGGTCACATACCTTGCATTGATGGCAGTGTTGGTATTCCCTCACCTATTACAGGTGGATTTACCATCACACTGGGCTTTCCTGATGGAATTGCTTCACTAACTCCAAGCTCGTGGAGAATAATTTCACTCTTGGATCTATGGTTTCTTACATATTCGTTCTCCAAGAATCTTGCGTTGGTACTGACAACCACTTTCTGACTCACAGGACAATAAAAGTAACCACCTTTCGTTTGCCTGGGATATCCTACAAACAACATCAGCTTACACCTACTTTCTAACTTATCAGATTCATTTGTCAGCACATACGTTGGACAACCCCAAACCCTCATTTTGGTTAAACTTGGATTTCGCCCATACCAGAGTTCCAGAGGCATTTTAGGAACTGATTTAGAAGGTACCAGGTTAAGCAAGTAGGCCGCTGTCTCCAAGGCATATCCCAAAAATTAAATTGGCAAGCTCGCATAACTCATCATGGACCTAACCATTTCCAAAACAACACTATTTCTTCTTTCCACTACACCGTTTTGTTTTGTTGAGGGGTTCCTAGTGCAGTCCACTGGGATGTAATCCCGTTATCTGACAGGTACTGCAAGAACTTGTTACTGAGGTATTCCCCACCACGATCCGATTGTAGTGTCTTGATAGTCTTTCCTAGCTTCTTCTCTACTTCCGTCCTGAATTCTTTGAATTTCTCAAAACATTCAGACTTGTAGCGAAACAAATAGCCATATCCAAACCTTGAGTAATCGTCTATGAACGTGACGAAATACTCGTAACCTCCACGAGCTTGCGTGGACATCGGTCCACATAAGTCAGAGTGGATCAACTCCAACACATCCTCTGCTCAAGACTAACTTGCCTTAAAAGGCCTGGTCGTCATCTTTCCCTCTATACATGATTCACGGACTTGATGCAGCACCTCTTGGAAAGATTCCAAGAGCCCATCTGTTGCTAGTCTTTTGATCCTCTTTAGATTGATGTGACCTAGTCTCAAGTGCAGAGATATGTTTGATCCTCATCGAAAGAAAACTTTCTCTTTAAATGATTATTATTATTGGATGAGTTTGCAACATTCACGAAAGGTTTATGCATAAAATCAATGATATAGAGAGAGTCAATCAGTTTTCCATGACAGATAACACCATTATTCCCAATGATAGAAACTCCACTAAAAAAATAACTACAAATTCGTCATTAAATAACTTGGAAATTGAGATTAAGTTTCGCCGAAACACCAACACATATAAAACATCTCTCAAAATCAAAACATTGTTTTCAAAGCAAAAAGTAAAATCTCCAATGGCTACTGCTGAGACTCGCTCTCCGCTGCCCGTTGAGATGGTAATCTCATCATGTTTCAGCTGCCTAGTCGGCCTGAACCCCTGCAAAGTATAATAAACATGGTCAGTAGCTCCAGTATCCACTACCCACGAATAGGTAGAAACTGATGCTAAACATGTTTCTATTATAAATGCACATGACACACCTTGTCCAGTCTTCCTGACTTGACAATCTTTCTTCCAGGGACCAGCCTTGCCGCATTGAAACACTTGTCGTTTTAAGCAGCTACGCCCGTTGTCCTTTTGACTTCTTTCCAGAATTTGTACCTTTCTTAAACGTTCTTTTGCGCTTCTTGTCAGCCAGTGCAACAAAACGGTTTCCAGAAGTAGCAAAAGCAACATTTTCTGGAAGCATCACTGATTCCACTGCCATCAAGGCATTGAGTAACTTGTTCAGAGTGTACTCTTTCTTGTGTATGACAACATTCAGTGTGAAGTTCTCAAAGGACTTTGGCAAAGAGTTTAGAATGATATCAACTTGTGCTTCCGCATTGATACCACCTCCGTGCAGCGTTAATTCATCGATAAGATGAATCATATTGACCACGTGCTCCCTAACCAGGCTACCATTAGCCATTTTCTTTTCCACGATTTCTCTTATGAGATTGAATCTGACAGCTCGGTCTGACTCACCATAGGTTGTTGTGAGGCTGCCCATAATGTCACAAGCATTATCATACGAATGATGCTGCTGTTCAAGTACCTTGGACATAGTAGTCATCATATAGCATTTCACTTTATTGTTTGACTTGAGCCACTTGTTATAGTAGCTCCTTTCCTCATCAGTCGATGCATCAGTGGGTGTTGTCGGACGAGGCATATCAAGAACAAACTTGTGTTCCTCTGCAACAAGGATGTAATCTAAATTGCGTTTTCATTCTTGAAAATTAGGATCGGTTAACTGGTTTTGTAATAAGATATTGATTAAATTTGGTAAAGACATGTCTGAAAACAATAAATTAAAGAAGAAATAAAAACATAATCGCAAACTCATTGAAACATATAAATATTGAAACCTTATGATAAAACAATATTAATGTTTCCTCCAATTTGCCCAAGTATTACTATTGCAAGCCACACATGTTCACTACAAAACACTTGACCAAATTGCATCTTTCAATTCCAGTCCTTTAATTCCAATCCATGTCATGGTTCCTTAGACAAATAAAATTAATAATTGGAGACTAACTTAAGACCATATTATCCTACTGAGTAGGGACATCACAAATGAGTTATACTCTGGACAATATCTAAGCTAGCATACCACCAAAGCCAACCCTCCCATATAAAGATCTACTAGGACACACCCTGATCTTTTATAATAAGGTTGTCTCATTTAATGCAATCCCTAGAGAACTTACGAAAACTCCATACACAAGCTACACATGTAGACGTTTACGCATGAGCTCCCACTTCTCACATGAATTAAATGTTTGTCTTTAAGAAATCCCATCTATTAGAACTTATGAATAATAAATTAAGTAAGCTACACATGTAGACGTTTACCTAATAAAATATCCACTTCCAATAAGGGATCGCTTTGTGGAGGTCTTATAATATATTAACAGCTTAGTAATTTTAACTTCATAAGGTTCAATTGCACAGATTATTTTATGTAGCCATAAATTATAACATTACTAAAATTCTAGCATGCAAGGCATGAAACCTGAGTTAATAGTTATAATTTAATTACACAAAATAAATCACACAGCATGCTTTAAAGCTGTAATAAAAGCATTAAACGTGCTCCTATTATCTACAACATGCTTGGACAATTAATTAAACACATATATCATGCGAGAACAAATAATAAAGCAAATAAAAAATGTCCTCGTGGCCTCATGATACAAATTAAGAAAAAATCCTATCTATTACAATCTAGATTTATTTCACAGATCTTCGACTGGGCTCCCACTACTTGGATTGTGATCTGAATTTATTTTCTGAATTTGGACCACCAAGATTTTGATCCATCTGAAAAGTGGACAACTGGGCCTGTTAATGGATCGCGGGCTCGTGCACACATTGCAAGCTCGATAGCCCGCAAGAACTTGGCCCGACGGGCCACCACCGGTGAACTGTCGCTGCCGCCGCGAGACCTGCCGGAATCGTGCAGCAACCACGCGCACGCATGCGCAGGTTGCAGTCTGCATTTTGCCGCCCCTGACCGTCATCCATCTTCACCAGCCACCGCCCTGGCTATCCCCGATGTTGCCCACACCATCTTCCATCTTCTCCATCGTCGTCGTCCACAGCTCGCCGGAGAAAATGCTCAGGGCTGCAGGCGTAAATCCTAGGGTTTGCGCCGCCCGCAGCCGCACTGCCTTCACCGTGACCGTCGCCGCTGCCTTTCCTTTTCCATCTCGAGCCGTGCGCCTCACCACCGCCATTGCTAACCGACGAGTGAGGGAGCGGCTATCGGCATTTGCACAGAGGCACAACCGATGCATGCGCGCACGAAACCTAAGGTTCTACCATGCTACGCGCGTCGCCAGCTGCCTCCGACTGCCACCCGCGCCTACCCCGCTCTCCCCCGGCCCTCACCTCCGCCTGCCCCCATGACCGTGCCTGAGTGTGGGCTGCTGTCTGCTGCACGTGGCCGCGCAGAATCTAGGGTTCCGCTGCGCGCCGCCGCATTTGTTGCTCCACACTTTGGCCGGCTGTTGCGTCCACCACCGGCGTGCCCTCATGGCTTCACGACCGCCGCGCACATCCCTTATGTCGGTGCCGTCGTGCACTGCTGCGATGCGTCGTGCGATCCTTCGTTCTTCATGTTCTTCGTGTTCTTTGCGTTCTTCATTTTATTTTACACGTTTAATTGAAAATTTGAAATTATAGTGAAAAACATCCTTATACAATTTGGAGTTTAAATCTAACCACAGATTTGTCTCGTGTGTGATAAACAAATCATTTTAGAAGGGCGGATTAACCCGCGAACCACGAGGAACAAAAATACATACAATCCGAAACCCATTCATGCATAATAATTCAATAATAATAATCATGCATAATCATAGGCAATATTAGTTTTCCGACATAGCCAATTAATTCAACCTGACTTTGATACCTATTGAAGAGATTTTGGTGAATTGACGCACTTAATCCAACAGCCCAGATCGTTAATTAAAATATCAAAATAAATCTCTATGATTTATCCTAGCATGCTCCTATTGATTATGCATAAGGGGGTTTATGCGGAATACCTGAATTGTATATCCTGAAGAACGTAGTGCGCCGAGATTTGATCCTCGATCCTTTTTCCCGCGCACCAAGATCTAATCCTTCAAGATGAAGGAATTAAATCTTTGAAATTAAAGATATTAATTTTGAAACTAAGGAGAGAGAAAGAAGAAAGAAGATTCTTCAGATCTGATCTTCCGATCTGTATACCAACTCCAATCCAAATATCTAGTGAAGATTTCATTCGGATTCTTTGCCGATTGAGAAACAGAATTTCCTCCTCCGTTTCTCAGATCTAGTCGATCTCCACAACTCCCAGAACTTGGTTTGCCGTGTTGCAACTTATGATCTTGTGGCGTGTTGAGATCTGAGAAACTGAAGCTATTTATAGGAGATTCTGGACTCCACCAGAATGCATATAGCAAATAGGGCCTATCTTCCTGACAATTCTTCCTGCATGGCATTGATCCAATCAGCTGATTTGAGCGCGTCAACAACTTTGGTAGGCTCCTCCTAAGATATATAGCAGGCTAGCATTGTGTTGTATCTGGTTCGAAGGATGATCTCTCAGTAGCCATTTTGGTCTTTGCAACTCCGAGATTGGAATGGTTTAAATGTTGGATGCTCCAATCCCATTTTCCGAAATAGGTACGTCAACAAGTTGTAGGTTGCTTAGGCTTTCAGCTACACTTGCTGGATTGTCATTTGCTGAATGATCTTCTGCTGATGAGTCTTCTGTTATTTGATCAACATTCTCCTCCATGATATCTTCAGCAGGGCTGTCCTCAGCATTCCTCTCGTTATGTTGGGGATTCTCAGCAATATTCTCATTTTGCTAAATGTTCTCAGCTTCGCAGGTTCCCCCTTGACTTATGATCTCCTTGAGAGGATTTAGTAAGGCCTCAGCATTACCAGTTGCATCACCGCCCCCCTCGACTGTTTGTTGATTGGCCGAGTTCTCCAGCCTTGATGTGGATTCATTCATGGACCTATTCGGATCAATCAGTTCAGCTTCGGAAGAATTTGAGCCCGATTGTCCATTGACATCTCTAGTCTCCTGAATCACATCTCCATTATTTCTCATACTCCTTCGCACTAAGGTAGCTTCATAAATAATAACATTGCATGTTATTTCCACAAGATTGGTGGTCTTGTTAAGTACTCTGTAACCCTTGTGTGAAGGATGTCCATAACCTAGGAACACTCCTTCATCAGTTTTGGGAGAGAAAGTACTTAACTTTAACTTCCCATTATTATGGATATAACATGGTGAACCAAAAGCATGAAGATGAGCTAAGGAAAGCATACGACCATGATAGATTTTGTATGGAGTCTTGTTAAATTTGAGATTCAAGCCACTTCGAATTTGTGTATGGTATGCATTCATCACGACTTCTCCTCAATATCTTTGACTTAGGTCTGTATCGGCAAGTATTGTACGCACGGCCTCTTTTAGAGTCCTGTTCCTTCGTTCTGCCAATCCGTTTTGCTGAGGTGTTCTTGTAGTAGACCTTTCATGTCCTATCCCAGCATCGGCGCAGAAGTCCATTATTGCTCCGTTGCAGAATTCAGTACCATTTTTCGATCTTATCCTCTTTACCGTGAGCTCTTTATCATTTTGTACTCTAATTATAAGCTTCGGGAGAATTATCTTGACTTTGTCTTTACTCTTCAACTGTTTCACCCACGTGTACCTGGAATAGTCATCAATAACAACCAATGTATAATGTTTGTTACCTATAGTGGGTGGAGTGGAGTCACAAGGCCGAATAGATCCATGTGCAGCAGCTCAAGGATTCAGTTTGATGTAGCCTTTTCTGGATTATATTTGAAGGAAGCATTGGTCTGTTTCCCTTGTTGACAAGCTTTGCATACTCCTTCCTTCTTGAAATTTTCCTTGGGCAGTCCTGCAACAATGTTATTTCTGGCAATATAATTGATAGTTTTGAATTTTAGATGTGTTAGCCTTTTATGCCATAGTCAATTGGTTTCTTCTTTGTTGAAAGTGACGAAATATGAGGCTTATTGACCACTTTCCCAATCCACAACATAGAGTCCTCCTTTTCTGATTCCTCTAAGCTTTACTTCTCCAGTGGTCTTGTCAACAATCTCACAACATGTATCAAAGAAAGAAACATTATATCCATTCTCACTTAGCTGACTGATGCTCAATAAATTATGTTTGAGGTTATCGACAAGAGCTATGTTGATGATACGCATCCCATTTTGTTCGATGCATCCTCGTCCAATTACTCTAGCCTTTGAGTTGTCACCGAAGGAAACCGAAGGTCCTCTGATTTTCTGAAGATCTGTGAAGATATCTTTGTCCCCTGTCATGTGACCTGAGCATCCACTGTCTAGAATCCATTCTTTTAATTTCTTTGTTGTTCTTCTTGTTGGATCCTGTTCCTGCAAAGTAGAGAAATTAATTTTTAGATACCCGATCAACTGCGGGTCCTGCAGGATTAGTTCTCTGGACTATCCCTTTAGGAATCCAAATTTTTGTGATATTGACAATTTTCTTATCATCACGTTTCACTACCTTTCTCTTCCCATTGGAAAAATACACTGTATCAGTGCGGAAATGTGTAGTGGTGTGCAGAGCCTTCATAGTCTTTTGAAAGTAAATTTGTTTTGTCTCTAGCCTCAAGTAGATGTTCCTCCTACTTGAAGTGAATGCTGACTTTTTCACAATCTTAGCAGATTGCTTGACTATGCTTGGTTGTATGTGTGCCTTCCTAGCAGACGGAACAATCTGTTGAGCAACATACATGGGCATTGCTTACCTCCCTTCAACAGATACTCCTTTAAGTTTCTGCTGATTGGTCAGTAGGGGATTCCTCAATTGCCAACATTCCTGCTGAGCAGAATTTGTTGGTCTGCTGTTAACCCCTTTATCTTTCCTAGCATTTTGCTGAACTTTCCCAGTTGCACGCAGTAGTTTACTACATATTATAACTATTGTTCTTCTGCGACAAAAGACTTCTATTGATTTCAGTCGCAGGCACACAACCTTCAGACTTTACCACTGATGCGGTAAAAGTTCAATCACAATTAACCCTCAACCACACTCAAGAATAAAATATCAATCCGAGTTCTTCTCGCTTCGCCTACTAGAATACCGAGCTACTCAAGTGAAGTCTTATAGCTAAGCATGATTTCATCGTTGAGTAATTTCTAATCATCTAAACATGCAATTCAAATCTATGCTATCAATATAGGAATAACATGAATTTAACCAACAAATGTTAATAGAACAATTCTTCTCAATACGGTAAACCAAGACAAACACAAT
>JAPKLW010001877.1:0-17209 GCA_026898455.1 Plectranthus barbatus | reverse complement strand
AAAACCTATCCTACACAAGTCAAACACACAAAACACGAAAACACAAAAAAAAATACGACAAAAACATATGATACGGGAATAAAATAACCGCAAACAAGCATGTTCACATATCAAAATACGGGTCATTTTACGCACGTATCAACCACACTGTTGTGCTAGGCTTATCAGGTATAGTCTCCCACATAACTTTTTATATAATTTAACTACTTTATGAGATGATCTCATGCTAAACACACATGGAAATCTTTTTAAATTCATAGGAATTCGGAGAGTTTGGAAGTTGTAAAGTTGTTTTGTCGTTGATAGTTTTTGTCAAAAAGGTTCAAAATTGTTTTTCTTTCAACTAAGGAATTATTTATAGCCCTCAAATGAATTATAGTTGTTGGAGAGAGAAAAAAAATTGTCTTTCATGTGTCGCAGGTTATCGTTTGTGTGATTCTGATTCTCTCTAACTTTTTTGCGCTTTATCTTCCGCATAATGCCTTTGACAAAATGATCATACATGTTGGTCAGCTTTTTGAACGTAGTATGAAATTCTAGGAAGAATATATTGGATTCAAATTTTGACACATGTTCTTCCCAATCTATATGATCTCAATCATACTATAGGTAACTAGCTCATCCATACATTTCTCTAAGACATCGTAGAAACCAACTAACCACGGTCTTCAATGAAAGACAGTTGATATGTGCTTTTAGCTTTCATGAATTCTCTAGTTCTTGAGTCTTGAGTTCTTGCATGGTTCTATTCTATTACAACTCTAGACATAGACAATATAAATCATATCAAAATTATTTTTACTGCAGTTAATTCTATACAACAATCAATTGACTTATGATTTTTGACATATTATCAAAATTGCGTAATTCTTAACAGGAATTTATGTATAAGCTATAATATCATAACATAACAAATAAAATAAAACCAAAATAAAAAATAAATTAATATTGATGTGATGTTTTTATAGGGAAAATGGTAGATCACTATTAATTTAAGTTGTTAAACTCTATGATTAAGGCGTGTCAATCAATCAATTCGGGGAGATTACAATAAAATAATAATACTCAAATGTTAAATCATCTGTTAAGATGCTTTTTAACTTTCTATTATATTTGTTGGGGAATTCACGTAAGAGGTTTGTTATTGGTGTAGAACCTAAAAAAATATTGATCTAGGGCTCATTGGCCCAAATTTGAAGGGTTTCTTGAAGAGGTTTCCTAAGTGTCTCATAGTCGTCCAATTTGGGCTAAGACTATCATCAATTAATCATAATTCAATTATTTAATGAAATATTATTAATTCTCATCCACTACCTAATCTATAGTCAATGTTATTTACCTCTTCTATGAATGATGGGTAATCCCCACACAACCTAATTTTTAATTAAAATATTAATTTTTACATCTTCCAATAAAATATAAAAATTAAAACAAATATTATAGTTTATACTTAATTAAATTTAAAACAACAAAATACTAATGCAAAACATGAAAATCTAAATTATAAATACATGAATTATAAATTATATACTCAATTACCAGTACTTAATTTTTGAATCTAAGTCTTTATTAATTAAAACTTTATTCAATCATTTAAATTATATATAATCACAATTATAAAATAAAAACAAAATAGAAAGTTATACAAATAGAAAATGTGCCATTTGTACATGTTGAAAACAAATCTAATGGTTGTTAGATGGGCAGATATGGGTGGAAAGCCAGCTGTGGTCACCCCATATATATATATATATATATATATATATATATATATATATATATATTTATGATCATCCATTAAAGGCCACCAATACTAATAGCCTAAACATTAGTTTTTCCCAACGTTCAAAACCAATTTGATTCATTCAATCAAGTTGGTACGTGGTCTGATTTGACCAATACTTCAAGTCAAAATATAAGAATTAATATTTTGCAAATAAATTTGGTGGAATAAATTTTTCGAGCAAAATCAGTAAAGTTATACTGAAACGATCTGGTTTGACCAGTTTAAGAATTCAGAACACTGATAAGGAATATTTCTTATTTTCACATAAATTTATTTTGTGACAACAAATAATTTATGTAGCTACGAAATATGTAGAACGTGAATTAAAATACATTTCTTATTGTGGAGAAATATATCTTGCATTTCACTCAAGGAAAATAATATACAATACATGTATTTATAATCGAAAAATTAAATCTAATCTATGTAAATCTAGAGACATATAAGATAAACTTAAATCTAATTGTACAAGATTTGATATATATTCTGAATATATCTCAAGACCCCCGCAAGCGATGACGAAGATAGTCGAAGCTTGGAGCAAAAATATTCAAATAGCTTCCTGGATAAACTCTTGGTGAAAATATCTGTAACTTGATCTTCCGAAAGAATGAATCTGGTGCACAACTGATTTGAACTAACCAACTCTCGAACAAAATGCTTCGCGCGCTTATGTGAGACCGGGTTTTGAGTAAGGAATAAAGCACTTGAATTATCAGAATATATGCATGGGGTCGGAGCGAGCTTGACATGCAGATCGTAGAGAAGATTTAGGACCCATAGAACTTCGGATGCCGTATTGGCAATGTCACGGTATTCCGAATCACAACTTGAGCGTGATACCATTGGCTGCTTCTTTGCGCTCCAGGAAATAATGTTGAGTCCAAGAAATAGAGAGTAACCATATGTGGAACGTTGAGTATCCAAACAACGAGCTCAATCAGCGTCCGAGTAGCTGATCAAGTCCAGAGGGTTGCGTGTAAACATGAGACCAAAGTGAACGGTACCCTTTAAGTAGCGAAGCATGTGTTTTAAACCTTGAAAGTGCTCAATCGTCGGAGATTGCTGATACTGACTCTTAGTGTTGACAGAGTAGGCGAGGTCCGGGCGAGTTATTGTGAGATACTGCAATGCACCAAGCAGCGAACGATAAAGAGTGGGATTCTCAAATGGCGGACCATCCTTTGCAAAAGTTGCGCCGGGAGGAAGTGGAGTAGACACCGGTTTTGCATATAGCATGTCCGCACGTTTGAGAATGTCGAGAGCATACTTGGTCTGAGTAAGCTTCAGCTTGTCGTCCAGATAGGTAGCCTCGAGACCCAAAAAATAACCCAGCCGACCAAGATTCTTTATAGAAAATTTCGAGTTTAGACGGGACATGAGAGTCAAAATAGCAGGAGCATCATTACCTGTAATGATTATATCATCGACGTAAACCAATAAATAGATCAAGATCGGCCGTTTACTGAAGACAAATAAGGAAGTGTCCGCAGTGCTGCAGAGAAAACCCAAGCATAGTAGAAATTGCCGAAATCGCTGGTACCAAGCTAAGGGAGCTTGACACAGACCATAAATAGCCTTTGGAAGGCGACAGACATGAGAGAGACACTGTGGAACAACAAAGCCTGGGGGTTGTTCCATGAAAAACGGAGTGGACAAAATCCCATTTAAAAAGGCATTCTTGACGTCTAACTAATGCAGTGGCCAAGAGTTCATAACATCGATGGAGAGAACAATACGTACAGTGGAAGCCTTGACAACGGGACTAAAAGTATGAGTGAAGTCGAACCCAGGAACTTGGCTAAACCCTTGAGCAACCAATCGGGCTTTGTATCTATCAACCGAGCCATCAGCTAATACTTTTGTGCGATAAACCCATTTTGAACCAACCACATTTATATTGACCGGTCTCAGAACCAACACCCAAGTTTTATTTGAAAGAAGGGCATCCATCTCATCCTTCATGGCAGCCGTCCATTCGGGAACCTTAAGAGCGGATTTTATGCCGCGAGGTTCAGGCAAAGCTGAAGAGACAGAATATACAGAAATCAAATTAATGTCAAATGGATAACGAGGTTTGAAAATACCTGATTTAGCTCGCGTATGTATGGGATGATGGCTGACGGATTGATCGACTTGAGGTGGTGGTTCGGGACGGGCTTTGGGAGGTGTTGGGGGGCCAGCAAGGGGTGGTTCGGAGGAGATGCAAATCGAGCATGGACCGAGAGAAGAGGAAGGAGGGACATGCGTGTGGGAAGACAAAGTAGAGTGATCAGAGGGGAACGAGGATGTATCAAAATATGATGTAAGCTCGAGTTTAGAGAGTGGAGTCGAGGGGACATTGGTGGAGAACGGGAAGTGTGTTTCATCAAAACGTGCATGACGGGTAACATAGACACGAGAGTTAGCGGGATCTAGACACCGAAAACCTTTGTGATTGGGACTAAACACAATAAATACACAAGGAGTGTTGTGTGGCTGTAACTTAGTTTTTGTGTAATCACGTAGGCAAGGAAAGACTCGACACCCCCAGGTTTTTATATTAGCGAAGGAGGGAGATGTATTGTAGAGTAGTCCAAAGGGAGATTTATTTTGAAGAAGAGGAGTAGGCAAGCGATTTAGGACATACACGACGAAACTAAAAGCATCTACCCATGGAGGGAAAGGGGCGGCCGAGTGGAAGAGTAAGGAAAGACCCATTTCTATGATGTGTCGATGTTTACGCTCGGCACGACCGTTCTGAGAAGGGGTGTAAGGGCAGGATATGAGATGGTGAATGTCGTGTTTGGTGAGATGGGTTTTTAGACGTAGGTTAGTGAATTTTGTACCACCATCACTTTGAAATTTCTTTATTTTTCGTGAAAATTGATTTTCAACAAATGCATGAAAACTAAAAAATACGTCAAAGAAATCGGACTTGGCACGGAAAGGATAAAACCAAGTGAAACGGGAAAATCATCTATAAATACTGCATAATAACGAAAACCAAAAATGGAGGTGACAGGGGATGGTCCCCAAAGATCACAATGAATGAGGTCCAAGACACTTGAAGCTCGACTTTCAGAAATAAAAAAGGGTAAATGAGAGCTTTTTACTAATTGACACGACGTACAGACTTTATACAACCTATGAGAATTTGTACTGGAAATTAAATGAAGACTGTGTAAAAGACTAATTACTCTAGGAGCTGTGTGACCGAGACGATAGTGCCAGACATCAGAGGAGGCGCAGGGAAGATGAGTGTGAGCGAGGGCAGTTAAGGCGGAGACAGGGTCATGCAGCACGTACAACCCATGCTTACGTACGTCGGTAGCTATCATCTTTCCTGTATGCCGCGACTGAATTTGAAACTACACATCAGTAAAGAGCACATTAACGGGATAGTCATGAGTAAGCCGACTGACAGATAAGAGATTCTTCGTAATAGCAGGCACAACAAGAATATTGTTTAATGATAAAGAGTGCGACAAGCATAAAGAACTAATATGAGAGATACGAAGACAATCACCGTTACCAACAGCGATTTGGTCAGAACCAGAGTAGTCGGAGACGCTATCAAGAGCGGAAGCATCATGAGCTATATGAGCAAAGGCGCCTGTATCCAAATACCAATCCGATACCGAGGACGGAGAGATGGAGCAGTCTGCCACGAAAGCTTCAGCCAATTGTGTCGTGTGTGAGGGGTGCAAGTTTCGATCGTAAGATCGATCAAAACGCTTAGGGCTGTCGAAGGCATCGTGGTCGGTTTGACGACAAAAATAACACCAAGGAGTGCGACGCTTTTTGTTGTTGCCTTTGGGTTTGCCGCGGCCACGGAACTGATTTGAACCCTGATCGCAAGGCTTGGAGGATGCATGGAAGGCCACCGATGGTGTTGATGCGGCTGAACCAGCAGATTTCAAGAATAATGTAACACCTACCCCTCGGGTCCGATGTCATGGCCTGCAGTCCGATGCACCCCAACCACTCTCCAGTTATAGCCACCTACCATAACTAGCTGGTTGTTGGTAGCGGGAATCGAACCTCTATTAAAGGGCAGGACGGAGGTTCGATTCCCACTGCCAACAACCAGCTAGTTATGGTAGGTGGCTGTAATTAGAGAGTGGTTGGGGTACATCGGACTACAGACCCTGATATCGGACTCGAGGGGTAGATGTTACAAATAATTCATGGCTGAGTAGGGTAGATGTTACAAATAATTCATGGCTGAGTGCTCTGGCAAGAAGGGTGTCGAAGTCCGGAAGCGGCTCCTGAGCCATCTGAGCGGCGGTGAACATAGAGAAGGAGGAGCAGAGGCCGCGCAGGAACCGGTGAGACTTGTCAGAGGCATCGATGGAGCGACCGATAACAGAAAGCTGATCACAGACGCTCTTGAACCTTCGACCGTAATCCGCGACGGGAAGGTTGCCCTGCTTCATGGAGAGGAGGTCGTCTTAGAGACTAAGTTCTTGAGCTTTGGAGCGATGACTGTAGGACCGAGAGAGAGCGTCCCATACTTCACGGGAAGTAGAACAACCGATGGTCACTGCCATAGACTCAGTAAACGTTGAGACAAGGAACAACTTCACAAGTTGGTCGCGGGAATACCACATCGTGTATTCAGGATTGACGCCGGTGGAGGAGGGAAGAGTGCGCGGCGGAGGCTGAACGGAGCCGTCGACGTACGACATAAAGTTTTGCGTGATAAGTAAGGGCTCGATTTGAGCGTGCTATAATTTGAGGACGTGAGTTTGATGTTCACCATATGTATTATGGTAGACAAAGGAAGGGTCGGCAAATCGGCGATGGTGGCAGGCGCAGCCATGAACGCCGATGTGGAAGGTGGAAGAAAGAACGATATTTAGGGTTTTGCCAAGATTTTGGCTTATACATGTGGGGAAATATATCTTATATTTCACTCAAGGAAAATAATATATAATACATATATTTATAATAGAAAAAATAAATCTAGAAAGATATAAGATAAACTTAAATCTAATTGTACAAGATATGATATATATTGTGAATATAACTCAAGACTTATCAACCATTCTCACGCAGAATAGTTTTTAAATGTGTAGGAGTACTTATTATTTTCACTGTCGAAAGGAATACATAAAAATATGTAATCACGAATAGTGACCTTAAGCATTGAATCCTTAATCATTAGAACTATATCATTCTTCTATATGATATAAAAGTATTGCTAATAAAAACGGTTAAATCAAACTGATTTTCTACTATAAATTATTGGTCAAATCAAACAATACAGTTTGTCATTTCAAACCTGACCAATCGAATTTCTCATTTATGAAACTGATCAAACTCGCCAAATTACTTTGATTTGGCCGATTTGCACCAGATGGTGTTCACGCCTACAGCTTATGATAAGATTACATATGTTAGTCAAGAATGTAAATCTAGAAACTGATCCAACTGCTCCCAGGCAATTTTCCTGCACCATGAAACCTCAGTTGCTCCACAATTTCCCACCTCCCATGGCGGGCGAAGAAGTTGGATAGCATCACTCTGTAACTGCAGTTGTCACCCTCATTTTCCAACAGATGCTTAGCTATCATCTCAACCAAATCATATTTCCTATAATATTCACAGCAAGACAAAAGTGCACCCCAAATGGCAGGATCAGTGAGAGAGGATGATTTTATGAGATGATAAGCCTCATCCAGCCTTCCATCCATGCCAAGAAGCTTCACCATGTAGACATAATGCTCTGTTTCAACTTCAATGCCGAATCTCTCTCTCATCATTCTGAAATACTCCTTCCCTACATTCACTAGTCCGCCATGGCAGCACGCGCAAAGGAGGCCACTGAAAGTCATTTCATCGGGTCTAAAACCCTGTCCAAGTATTTCATCGAATAGTTTCAATGCATCAGCAGCTCGTCCGTACAAACCAAGACTCGAAATCACTGTGTTGAAAGAGACGATGTTTCTTCTAGGCATGTTCTTGAAAACCCTGATGCCCGAATCCAGGAATCCACATTTTGAATACATGTCAATAAGAGCGGAGGAAACTGCAATGTCAGAGTCACATTCATGGCGAATGGCATAACTGTGGATCTCACAGCCCGGTCCAACAACGGCGGATTGAGCAGAAGCTGCTAACACAGTAGCAAGCAGAGCAGGATCTGCCCTGCTCCCAGACTTGAGCAACTCCTTGAAAAAAACCAAGGCTTTTATATGATCTCCACTTTGAGAGAAACCAGCTATTAGTGTGGACCATGAAACTAAATCAGGCTGGACTAGATTTTCGAATACTTTACAAGCCATTCCCACGTTCTTGAACCTCGAATACATACCTACAAGCACACTTCCAACATGATCATTCAAATCCAAACAACATTTTATGCAAAAGGCATGAATCATTTCTCCTACATTCATCAAACTACGATCAATTAGTCCAATGATCAACCCCACCACCGTGTATCCATCCGGCTGGATTCCCATATCCAGCATTGCTTTAAATAGTCGTACCCCCTTCATCCAATCCCCGCAGCTCCCATAACAAGAAATCATTGTATTACACAGAACCAAATCCGGCTTATCAATCCCACGGAACACGTAACTTGCTTCATCAACTAAACCCGATTTCGAATAACAGCTCACAAGCGCACTGTTGCAAATGAAATCAAATCCAAAACCAAAAGCAACCACTTTCCCATGCACAACTCTTAAGGCCTCCACATCGAACCTATCGGAGCAAGCTCGTACAATACAAGCAAACGTATAGCTATCTGGCGGCATTTCGGAGCTCAGCATGCGTCTGAATAAAAGAAATGCGTGAGAGAACTGGCGGGCCTGAGCGTAAGCTCGGATGATGGAGTTCCATAGATAGACACTTCGTTCGGGAGTTCTGTCGAACAGGTTGCGGGCAGAAGGAAGGTCGTTGTTAATGGCGTAGAACCTTAAAATCTTAGTAGCGTGAAAAGGGTCGATTGAGGGGCCCTTTTTTATTACTAATGCGTGCAGAATTCGGGTTGTTGAGAGAGTCTGGTTGGGCTTCGTGAACTGCGAAACTAGTGATCGCAGATGGAGTTTCATTTGCCAATATATAACTGATAGTGATTGCAGAATGCAGATGTTTCCACCATCACTTTTATTTAGCCATAATATAATTAATAATTATAAAAAGTATTTCAGCTGCACGTTTCCTTCTATTTCCTAAACCTTTTACCAATATTTGTATAAACTTAGTTTTACAATCACACGTGCGGGTGAACAATTAATATATTATTTTACGATGTCAAAATATAGAAGATTGTGTATAACATTTTTGTTAATATATTTAGTTTGTAATTTTTAGATTAATTGTATTATAAGTTATTATATAACATCGAATAACATGAAATTTATAAAAATATAATTGTAATTTATAATATATTAATTAAATGAATCCAACTTAAAAGAAAAAGAAAATTTTATTTTTGCCTAAATCTATTTTTACATACATTTTTAATGATTGTGCTAAGTAGATATTTTAAAAAAAAGTACATTTTTAGTATATTCATCATATACAAAAGTATAATTTAATTTATTTATTTTCATACAACCAGGATATCTCGATTACATGTAAGATGTTCTGAAATAATAAGAAGGAACTAAGCAACCATAAAATTTATTAAAATAGTTAGGAGAAAAATATACTTATATTTTTTAAATAGACTTAGATAAGAAAAAAATAGACTTAGATGAGAAATTAAATTGGTATAGATGTCAACTCTTAAAATAAATTGATTTAAATGTAATTTGTTAAACTTCTTATAATTAATTATTGATGCGATATATTATAAATTGATAATAATATTATTGAATAAAATAAAATTAAAAAAGTAAATTTATATTTTTGTGATGTGATAAATTTGTGAGGAAAAATAACATTATTATAATTTTATAGAACTTCTTATTTCTATATTATATAGAATTCCAAATATATTAACATTAAGAAAATCTTAATCGGTCAATTCAAATTATCTCTCATAATTATTGTAACGAAATTCAAATCAAGAAAATAAATACCCCTTGTTTTCTAATTATAAATTCCCAACGAGCTTTAACTGAAGCAATTTATCAAACAGTTTACGTGCACTCTCAACCGAGAATTCCACACCCAAAATAGATCAAGAAAATGCCTGAAGTTGTCCTCATCACACCCTTCTGTAAGGCTTCCACAAATCAACATAGAACTTCAATGGCCGGGGCAGCACCTTCCTCCACGCGCCGGAATCTGGTAATCCGCCAGTCAGCGCAACCGAGCTCTCGTCCTTTCGATCATCGATGCTGAGCACAAAAAGGTCGTCGAAGAAGACCTTCTGCATCGCCTTCAACGTCTCCTCCATTATCACACTCCCATCCTTCCGTATATCATCCGGCTCCACGCAGCTCCCGCCCACATTCACCATCATTCTCCCGCCCTTCTTCAAATTCTTCTGCAATCTCTCCCACGTCGCCGCATCTTGCAGCTCCGGGATCACGCAGCCTTTGCTAAACAAATCCACCAAAATCCCAGCGAATTTCTCGTTCACGACCGCATTCAGCGCGTTCCCCGTGTAGATAGTCAGTCGATTCGAGTATTTCTTTTCTATCTTTTCGAGGCCGAAATACTCTCTGGCGACCGAAATAACGGAAGGGTCGAGCTCCCATCCATGGATATCGGCTTCAGGGTAGAGTTCAAGGATGATTTTGGCGGCCGAGCCAGCGCCGAATCCGAGAATCCCGATGGGTCCCGGCGGGAGAATCGGGGGCAGCGTGGCGAAAACGTCGTAGTAGGCGTTGGTGAGAGACTTGAAGAGGTAGGAGATGCTGTGGATGTTTCCGGGGGCGTCGAGGAGGAGGAGACGGGAGCCGGCAAGCGGGTGGTCGGCGGCTCTCGAGACTTGGATGACGCGGATGTAGTTATGCCTGGACTTGAATTTCACGAGGGTTTTCACGTGTTCAATTGGGATTCCGTCGTCGTGATTGGGTGAGGGGGTTTGGTGGGATTTGAGGGGGTGAAGGCGGTTGCGGCGGTGGACGGCGGACGGAGGGGGGAGGAAGTGAGGGAAAATTTGCGGTACGGCTAATTTCATGTTTAATTGTTATCAGATTTGAACGAAGTTTACTCTATTTGACTCTAAAACCAAAATTGAACACTCGTGAGCATATGTAAATTCTTTAAACGAGAAATCTTGATTGTATTGACTTTTTTTATATATATAATTAAATGTATTGATTCAAATATCAACCCATTCAAATTGGAGATGTCTTTTCGATCAAGCCAAATTAATTTGGTTGATTGGTTTAAAAATTTTTAAATTAGATGATTTAGTTAACCTGATGATTTAAAGGGTGAAACTAAATCATTTTTACTAGGCTTATCGTATATATAAATTATTTTATATATAAGGATACTGATTAAATATTTGATAGAAAGTTAAATATCAAATATATATTAGGGAAGGTCTTAGGTTAGGCACGCCTAAATGGTAGGCGAGTTTTATCTAGGGCTGACAATTCGTGCGTGTTGGGTCATTATCGTGTCGACCCGTTAAGAACACAAGATTTCGTGTCGTGTTCGTGTTGTGTTCGTGTCGGATCGTGTTATATGATAATATATCGTGTTATCCAATAATTATATCGTGTTCGTGTCGTGTGGTGTCGTGTTCGAGTTATCCATTATTTATTTCTTAAAAAATCTTCGTGTTCGTGTCGTGTTCGTGTTGTGTTCATGTCAGATTCGTGTCAATATCGTGTTAACAGGTAATAATCGTTTCGTGTTAACAGGTAATTATCGTTTAAATTTGTAATTATCAGGTTCTTAACAGATAATTATCATGTTCGTGTCGTGTTTTGTCGCGTTCGTGTCGTGTCGCATCGTGTCGTGTTTAACCCCAATATTATCGTGTGGGTTCGTGTTGTGTTATCGTGTCGTGTCAGAAATTGCCAGCCCTAGTTTTATCCATTAACCCAAGCCAAATCCATCTAATATACCTTAATTGGGAATTAATAAACCTTATTTAGGATGAATAAACCCATTTAGGTATAGATAAAACCCGCTTAAGCCGTTTAGGCGTGCCTAACGCAAGTTTTTGCCAATATATTAATAGAGATGTTAGTAGTTGCATTTTTATGAATTGCACACTTGTAGATTAACATATTATTCCTTCTTTATTGGACCCACAACTTCACTCCTTTTCACTTCTCTATAATTTATAATTAATGACTTGTGATATATTTTTATAGTAATTTTATTCTTTGCATCATTCATCAAATTAATATTTAAAATAGTTAAAATTGTACTATTAGTTGAATAATATTTCAAATCATTTAATATAGTTGAATCAAATCGTTTTAATATAATTTGATAAAATTTAGTACCCGAGCTTAACACAATGGTATCAAAGATAACAGAATAAAAAGTTTGACACACGAAAGTCAAAGTAAAAAAGGTTAAAAGAGTTTGACACTACGGAAATTATATTCCGAAGGTTTATAAATAATAAACCCTCGAGAGCCACATGGCAAACCATTTTCACTATTCAAAACAAAGTTTTTACAAGTGAAGATCAAAATACTAAACAAGATAGAAATTTTCCTAAGTTCACTCCTTAGAAAAATTCATATGAAAGCAATCACACACAAAACTACACGATACAACCCAACTGCTCCTCAACCGTAGGATTCACTCTCTGGAGATGGATTCCACAACTCGATTGTAGACCTCGTGCACTTGATGAATGATTGTAGAACTATTCAGCCTAGAGAGCTCATATGAATATATGTCTAACCTCTACGTCTCTAGTCTTCTTCATCTTCTATTTATTTGTTTTGGAGCACATGTACAAGCCTTCCACTACTTTGTAGAGGAACGTGTCTTCTTCCACGTCTTTACCTGTTCATACAACAAAAATGAACTCCCACTAACTCACGTGGGGGTAAATAAAGATGTAGAGGTGCTCCCTATTATTTAGGAACAAGAATTAAAAATAGAATATAATAAGATATAGTTAATAAACATAATATATTTGAAACTTATAAATAGGAACTGTAAAAACGTCACTAAACAGATAAATATACGATTCTTATAAAATATGAGTTAGTTGTAACAAACAAATTCGGATAACTTTGACCTGTTAGAGTCAAAGGTAAGCAGATAAGGTTTGACATATAAATGTCAGAGTTAAACAGTAAGGATAAGATTAGCACTGAACTATCAAAGCGAGGAAAGTTTGACAACGTTGTGTCTAACTTACTTATTCGCATTTCACAATCTCCCCCTTAAACTTATCCGACCTGTTACCATCCATATAGATCGTCCATAACAAAATAGCATTCATTGTCACTCAAATCCATATGGTGCAACCATAATAAATGCAATAAAAATATGGATCAACCATAAACAAAACAAAAACCATTTCATAAGCAATCCATAATGATTACAGGGATTGTATCAAACTCCCTCTGAATCGTAAATATCCAGCAGCAAAACAGAAAAACATCAAAACATAACAAATTGTTTTAAAATTGTTTCCAAAGCAAAGAGTTAATAAAGCAGAGCATGGGTTAGAGTCAAGTCCAAACATCATCCATCATCTCCAGATCACCAATGTTGGTCCCGGATATTAGGGTATAACTTGGCAGCGGAAAATATGGTTTAGTCGTTTCTTGCACTCTGCTGGTTACTCAGCTGACTGGGACCTTGTCAGCTGGTAAGTCAACTTGCACTATGCGTACGCAGCTGACTGGCGACTGGCTGGTCAGCTGGTAGCTCAAGACTTAGAATAATTTTAGCCTTGTTTGCACAGTTATATCAGTTTTCAGATATACACCAACACTTGGTGCTGGGTTTTAAATCAGTATGAAATGCAGAAAACTGATAAAAGACAAAGGATTTATAGTGGTTCGATCAACTGATCTACGTCCACTCTCCAGTCGTAGCACTGGAAATTTACTATAGAGTAATCGGGTACAAGTTGCCTACGATCTATCTCTAGCTGGTGAATGCCTCGTCCACCAGTTCACTAGATCAACCGCTCCCGGCCTTGTCCTTCTTCAACTCTGATCTGCTGGTGGAGTGCGAGCACGTCACTTCAACCTCCACAGCTTCACTGGGTGTTTAGTTCTCCCAAGAACGTGTCTTCTCGATACGGCAAAAGCCCGTAATAACTCAAGTGCTGGCTGGCACAAGAGCTGCTGTGAACTTCCTCGGAAGAGAAAGAACACCAAAGAGATCTGTAACTTACAAGCTGGAAGCTTGAAGTCTCGTGTTTGAATAAATCAAAACACGGATAGCCTTTAGAAAGGCCTCGAAAGTTGTATGCTTTTACTTGCTTGAGCGTAATAAATTTCAGTCTTTCGGTAGGTGAAGAGTATTGAATGTTGATGGATCCCAGGTATTTATAGACGAGGGATCCCATTCAAATCTACTAGCCGTTTGGACACATCCGGAAAAGTCTCTGTCTTCGCATGTCCTTCTGACGGCGGCAGGTAGGAATTTCCGGAAAGCGCCATGCTTTTGTCCACTTTATCTGACATAGATCTCTTTATGTCAGAACGGCACTATTCGTCAGTACGAGGAATCGGAACTGGTGTCTTGAACTGATGGACTTTAAGGTATCCTCCCTTAAAGTCATACTTTGTCAGTTAATTCCTCGACGAATCTTCTTTTTGTCTCTAATACACTGGGAGAGAGAATCTGGAATTCTGCTGGTAACATCCGACTGGTAGATCATTCTGGTGATCTTGTGCTGGCAGTCTCTGCTGGTGACTTGCGCTGGCACAATCTAAGTCTACCAATATGTCTGATGTTAACTCTTGGAATCTCCCATGACTGGTGGCTTCACCGCTGGTGAACAGTGTCAGTGAGAACATCTATTCTGCTGGTAAGGTTTGTCAGTCGCCTGCTGATGAAAACCTTCCCAACTGGTGAACAGTAGCCAGTCGTTAGCTCTACTCATGCTGATGAACAGTGTCAGCACGAGTCTTGTCAGTCGCTTGCTGGTGAGACTTCTCTCAACTGGTAAGCACATCTCATGCTGGTGAACAGTAGCCAGCATGAGTCTTGATCAGCTACGACTTACAACTCAAAAGACCTAAACAGGACTTTACATTTGAGACTAGAGCTATTCTAGAGACAAAACTGACGCTGGTAGGACTTAGGATTTGATGCACCAAAACTATGATCTAACAAATAGCCTTGTGATTCGTGCGCCGCCCCTTAATCAAAATCACAACATTTCTATGAGTGCTACTGAGGGAAAGGAAACTTAGCCAGATTTCCCAACAACCAAGTCTCCCCCCTGAATGGGAGCAGGTGGGGAAGCTTACTCCAGATCCTGAAGCAACTATAAGGCCTGCTTGAGGAGTCTCTTGGCCTGTCGGATCTTGGAAGTTTGATCTTGGGAAGAGGTACCAACATCCACTTCTTCATCCTCGGATACGTCACTCGGAACATATGATAAGTCTTTGACCCTTGTATCGCCTTTCCTAGTCAGAGATTGCTCAAAGACCAACGGGATGGGATCAGACTGCAACTCTTCTTCCAATGGAGTGACTCTTTGAGATAAGATCAACGCATGGAGAAGGCAAGGATGCGGCAGGTATGTGGAATCAGCTTTGGACACTGCACGGAAAATGTTAGTGAAAACAGCTTGACCAAAATTAAAAGGGAGACCAGTGCCAACTCAGTAGAGGAATTCAGCTTGCTCCTTTGACACCATTGACAGATTCTTGTTTGGCAGCCAATTATGAACGCAAATCTTAAACAGGGCCACATTTTTCCAAGTCAGGGCGGAGATAGGCAGCTTGGTCACCTAGGTCTTGGATTTTCCCCCAGTCAACACGACAGCTAAGTCCGTATCTGCAGACTTTGGCAAAGCTTCCACACTCTCAAACTTTAACCCCAGGAAAGAATTGATTGTTACGGGATCAAACTTGATAATTTTCCCCCTAACATAGGACTTTCCAAACTTGGGTTTTCCGGTCTGGAATACTTCATCTTTCAGCATGTTGGCAAACAACTCTAACACTAGAGTAGGACTAAAAGCGGTAAACTCTGTCACAGTTCTAAGCAACCCCCTTCTCTTAAGCAGCAAGTCTAACCCAAACTTAGAGAACACTGAGCTATCCATCATCTTTTCAACCTTAAATTCCCTCTTAGAGTAAAGCAGTTTAAGTGATTTTGCAAGACAGTGATAGTACTTCAGACTATAGGATCTAGCATTATCATAGTCAAACTCTTCTCCAGAGGAGGACGAGGTACCTTTTCCTTTGAGAGATGAGGGCTCCACGGATTCAGATTTCTCTATCTTGGGCTTCTTTAACCTCTGGGCTTCAGAACGCTCAGGGGATTCAGATTTAGAGCTTCTCTTGGGTGGCTTAGACACTGCCTTCTTTGGCTTTGACTTGGGTTTCCTTGACGAGGGTCCACCTTCTGGCTTCATTTTCTTTCTTTCCGGTTGTTCTTCACTGGAATCAGCTTGTTCTTCCTTCTGATCGGTTTCTTGGGGATCCATTTTAAAGTGCTCATCACCAGAGCTGTCGAAATCACCATACTCATAGTCTGACACGACATTGTCAGACTTCAAAGATTGCTCCGGCAGATCATCACACTACTACAAATTTAGCCTATCCCAACAACAATGCCTGTCATTATATAAAAGTTATACTGACACATGTACTTATCCTGACTCTATTATAACCTGTTGTCCAAAGAAGTGTTGGGATAGGGTAGGGGTCTAAACTAACAGCAAAGAATGTCATGATAGGGGTGTCATGATAACCCTACCATTTCTCACACAAGTCCCTATTGCAAAATAGATTTAAGGTAACATTTTTTACCGTTGGTAAAACTATTTTTCCTTACACTATGTGCTATGAGGAAATGTATTTACATATGCTATAACCATGTCAAGAAAAATAAATTTTTCTCACACCGTTTGCTATCACAAGAAACTGTGTTTTCATAAAGCAGTTTATGTATATTAATCAAGCTGGACACCAATAAACAAAACAAATATTTCAAAATAATGAATAACAATAAGTTTGCTCATCTCCCATAAAAGTATAACACAATCACTTATTTGAGTCATTCATTTTTAATTGAATGAGCGTCAATAACTCCCAAGTATAATAAAAGAGTAGTCACCAACTACACTAATTTATAAAATACTAATGCTAAACAAAAAACTATCATTTAGCACTTGAGATTAATGAGACAACACTTGGGGTTCTCCTTGACCAAATTTCTTGGCTTCACATCTCCATCAACAAACCTAAGGGAGCTTAAGAAAACTTGTTAGAATCATTTGTAAATTCAAGACTTAACACTGAAAGCATTTATTTATATAGTTCATAGAAAAAGTATTAATGGATCCACAAATACATTATTCT
This sequence comes from Plectranthus barbatus, assembly GCA_026898455.1. NCBI lineage: Eukaryota > Viridiplantae > Streptophyta > Magnoliopsida > Lamiales > Lamiaceae > Plectranthus > Plectranthus barbatus. The sequence goes on along the minus strand of JAPKLW010001877.1, from coordinate 58 downwards.
TCATATTGCACTTGTTGGAATTGTATACATAAAAGCATTATGATTGGTATATTAGGAA
>JAPKLW010001876.1:126274-140911 GCA_026898455.1 Plectranthus barbatus | reverse complement strand
AAAAAAACTCCCTTTTCTTATCACTCAAGCTAATGAATGTCATGTAAAGCTTAAATCCCTAAATCTCTCCCCAACATTCTTTTGTTTGAAGCCTTAAATCCCCTAAATCTACATCGTCTACAGACCAATTAGGCTACCTGATTGATTCCCGGGGAAAATGGCTAAAAATTGTTTACCAGGGATGCTAGCAGCCGTAGCATATGCGGCGTTTGGTGTAGAGCAGGCTCATGCAGACGGTCCTTTTAATTTCTCTCCATTCTCCAGTTCTCCGGCGGCTCAGCAGCCGGTTCCAGAGCCGTCTAAGCAGCAAACCCAGCCGGCTGAGCCGCGTGCTCGAAATGATAATCCTAGGACAACGTCTGCTGGGTTCGATCCCGAGGCATTGGAGAGGGGCGCCAAGGCGTTGAAAGAGATTACCAGCTCTTCGCAAGCTAAGAAGGTTTTTAGTGTTTGCATTTTGGATTTATTGATCAATTTGCTGTGCTAGTGTTAAAATGTTGAAATTTGATAAGCCGAGGATGGTGTTTTTGTGTGTGTTTGTGTTTGTGTGTCTGTGAAATGTTGCTGAAGGTCTTGTGACCAATTGAAGTTGTGTATGAATGTCATAAATTTGACGAAGAAGCAATCTTATTGGTATAGGTATTCGAAGTGATTAAAAAGCAAGAAGAAACGAAGCAGCAAGAGTTAGCTGCAAAAACAGCGGAATTCAGAGCGTTACAATCGCAAGCTGAAACTGTAAGCTTCTTTATATGTCAGATCATTCATGGCCTTTGTATATCCTTGAGCTGGATTTTGAAATATAGGAAGGAACACTAATGCTATATCCCAGTGCCTGGTGCTAATATTAAGTAAGGCATGCCAGTGTCACAATTCTTGATAGTCATATACTCCCTCCGTCCCGTTAGAATTGTCGCCTTTCTTTTCGGCACGGAAATTAAGAGTTGTGAGTGTAGAATGAGTTAGTGGGATTAATATTTTATTGTTGAGTGTGAAAAAGTTGCTATTTTTGGAATGTGACAATTTGGTTGGGACGCCCAATTTGGTAAGTGTGACAATTCAAGTGGGACGGAGGGAGTATAATTTAGTGGAGGCGGGGGCTCGTTGTGACATTTTTTGACAGGATTGTTTGGCATCTAGCCTATTTACGTGAGTTAGCTGCCATCTTGTAAAATCCTGTAGTTTGTTAATACGTAATTTATCACATCTCAGAAATTTTATGCAATAGTTTTGTTTGCCGTATTCCATCTTATATTCAAGCTCTTAAGGAATTGCCTGTATAATTAAAGTTGAACTTTCATTTTTTGTGATGAAATATTCCGACTTCTGAGCCAACTAATTTACTAGGCTTTTTGACTGGATCTAATTAAAGAGGTTGCTGAGTTCTGAAGGCTTAGATGCACCATGGTAGCTACCATGTGGTGCAAATAAGAAAGTATATTCCTCACTTTCGTATCAAAAAATGACAAAAAGGTTTTCTATTTTGGCAGGAGAAACAAAAGGTGGTATATGAGGAGCAGAAAAAGCTAGCTCAGCAACAGGCACAAGTAAAATCTCAGATGGCTCGCTACGAAGATGAACTGGCAAGGAAAAGAATGCAGGTACATGATTCTTTGGATGCATATGATGCGTAAAGATTTTCAAGTGACTATTGAATATAAAGTATTGAGCTTCTTCAGGCAGAGAATGAACATCATAGAGCAAGAAATCAAGAGCTCGTTAAAATGCAAGAGGAATCAGCTATGAGGCTTGAAGCTGCCAGACGAGCAACTGAAGAGCAGATTCAAGCACAACGTCGCCAAACGGAAAGAGAGAAGGCTGAGATTGAACGTGAAACTATTAGGGTGCGGGCTATGGCAGAAGCAGAGGGAAGAGCCCATGAAGCCAAGCTTGCTGAGGAAGTTAATAAAAGGATGCTGGTAGAGCGTGCCAATGCAGAGCGAGAGAAATGGGTTGCTGCTATCAACACAACTTTTGAACACATTGGAGGTTCTTTCCTCTTCCATTTTTCTTCTGAAATAGTACATTTCTGATCCGTTACATTGCTGTGAGATGATACACATGGTTGGCATTGATAATTTGATATCACATATGACTCACTGGGATCATATATTTAGACTCTGAGTAGCTCGCTCATATGGCCTTATAATTTGACAGAGTGTGTCTTCTCATCTTAACTTCATATATTATAGGGGGTCTGCGTGCAATTTTGACTGATCAAAACAAGCTTGTAGTAGCCGTAGGAGGTGTAACAGCTCTAGCTGCAGGAGTATACACGACAAGGTATTGTGATGGTTGGTAGTGTCCAGCATCTTTTTTTTTGCATGTTATTACATTGTAGTAGTTGCAAAATAGATAGTGATTGGATACAATGTGTTGCTATTTTCAATGGTAAAGTTAGGCAAATTGTTTTGTAGTGGTAGAGTTGAAATCTTTATTTTATAGAAATCATGATAATGAAGTGAGATTTGGTAGCGGACCAGCAGGCAACAAGGAATATGCTTAGTTGCTTTTAGAAGTTTAGAACTTGGAATGCAAGCACTAGATAATAAGCGAATGAGAATAATATGCCGCCATATTCTCTGGAGTTGTGACATTTTAGCTCTTTCTTTCTTCTCACTCTGATAGCTTCAAAATGTTCAAGGTTCTTGCTCAGCCTTTTCCATTATATTAAGCAATCACAGCAATCTGCTCTTCTCCATTCCATTTTTTTCTTAATTGAGTTACAATATTAAATTGGGGCTGGTAAGGGTTCAACTTTGGGTCTCTCAACCACTTAGGGGTGAGGGGTACTGTCAGGTTACAACACCTTTGGTTGCTGGTCCTTATATACTCTGCAAACTTATGTGTTTTTCTTGAATTTCAGAGAAGGGGCTAGGGTAATTTGGAGCTATGTGGACCGAATTTTGGGACAACCATCTCTCATAAGAGAATCTTCGCTTGGGAAATATCCATGGTCTGGTGTGTTTAAACGTGCGCTGAACACCATCTCCCGTAATAGAAATTCTGGCTCCCAAGGGGATGGGTTTGGTGATGTCATCTTACACCCTCCTCTGCAGAAGAGAATTGAACACTTGGCAAATTCAACAGCTAATACTAAAGCACATCAGGCTCCATTTAGGAATATGCTCTTTTATGGGCCACCTGGAACTGGAAAAACAATGGCCGCTAGGGAGCTTGCCCGGAAATCTGTAAGATGTTATAATCTCTTCCTCGTGAAATGTTAAACTGCCTAAATTCAGTAGCTCATAACTACTGCATGACTTCCATTTGTGGATATCCACGCATATATGATATATCTGCAATTAATTCTATCAAACTTATCATAATTGATGTCTGAGCAATGTTTGGTTAATATCTAGTTCATTATTTTGTTATGGGAGCTCGACATTGTGGTGTGTCTATTTGGCTATTTGTGATTCCGAAACCACCCGATTGCTATTAGGGCCTTGACTATGCCTTGATGACTGGAGGAGACGTTGCACCACTGGGTTCTCAGGCTGTTACGAAGATACACCAAACATTTGATTGGGCTAAGAAATCTAAGCGGGGTTTGCTGTTATTCATCGACGAAGCAGATGCATTCTTATGCGAGTAAGTCGCATTAATCACGTGAACATCTCCCTTTCACTCCTAGTGTGTAGAGTGCATTTTTTTTGTATGAGTTTGGTCTTCTGTCTTATTTCTGAGCTTGCTATCAATGTCATCTTCTGTTATTACAGGCGGAACAAAACATATATGAGTGAAGCTCAAAGGAGTGCCCTCAATGCATTGTTATTCCGCACAGGCGACCAGTCCAAGGATATAGTCCTCGCGCTTGCAACCAACCGACCTGGTGATCTCGACTCTGCTGTGGCCGACCGTATCGATGAAGTACTGGAATTTCCTCTGCCCGGTGAAGAGGAGCGCTTCAAACTGCTGAAGCTCTATCTGCGAAAGTACATAGCAGAAGCTGGGGAAAGAAAACCGGGCTTGTTTTCATCTTTATTCAAAAAACACCAGCAGAAAATCGAGATCAAGGGGTTGGACGATGACGTTCTTAAGGAAGCTGCTGCAAAGACTGAGGGGTTCTCTGGAAGAGAGATAGCTAAGCTCATGGCCAGCGTTCAGGCGGCAGTCTACGGCAGCGAGGACTGCGTATTGGATTCGACTCTGTTCCGGGAAGTGGTAGACTACAAAGTTGCTGAGCATCAGCAAAGAAAGAAACTTGCTGCTGGTGGTGAAGGGAAAAACGCAGCTGAATGAAGCCATTGTTCCAGAAAGCCTTGGTTGTAATTTTCTCGAGTAGATTGATGGTCAGCCCCAGATATTTTATTTTCTGGGAAACAATATTGAGAGGTATCAGCTTTTTTGATTTAGCTCACATTCACGGCATTTAACAGGAGTTTTGGATTACAAATTTCGATTTGGATTATGGGTGAATCCCTCCAAAATAACTCAAGCCAGTAAACAGTTCATTCATATATGATTGTTTGATAAAATGTCAAGAAGATTATTTTTATAAAATAAATCGAAACATGTGTATTTCAAATTCAAGATTAGATTTTTTTTATCTTGTAATAAAGATCGATACCTTTGGTATTATTGGAAAAACGTTACAATTCATTAATATATATATTATTCATTATCAATCTATTGAAACTATTTCACTAAAAAAATAATTTCTTACTAAAAAGATCTAATGATTTGAGCCAATTGATATTTGGGCCACAAAGAATACCAGGCCCAAGAAAGCCCACTGATTTGGGCGGTGGGTTTCGGTTATATGTTTCTCCTATGTTTCATTGAGAGAGAAAGAGAGAGGAAGGGAGGGATCAAGGTGGAGGAGATTGCAAGAGCTAGAAATGGCAGCGGTGGTGAGAGGCGCGCTGAAATTGATTAAAGAAAAAGGAATTGGAGGTTTCTTCAGGGAGATCCGTAATGAAGGATATCTGTCAGTGCCGTTTATTATTATTATTTTTCAAAATTTTTCTTATACTGTTTGTTTTGATCTAATCGATTCGTTTACGCCTCTCATCGGATTGTAATGTGCACTAATCGGTTTCATGCATTTTTGGATATGTTTCGATGACATGAATTTAGTGTTTTTATTCGATTTGAATTTAGTAGTTAGGGTTCGAGGCTTCGAGCTGGCAGGCTTTGACAATTCAGGCTGTTGTAGGGAATGTAAATGGCTTTCGGTTCAATATTTTAACTGTTTTGTCTCTTTGAAAAAAGAAAATCAAAATATTGAAGATGTTTGTTCAGGGATTTCTAGACTCGCATTGCCTTGAAATGTTTGACCTTATTTTACATAGATGAGATGTTGTTTCTGGGTTTTAATTCCTTTTCATTTGCTATTTACAGGAGTGGGCTTTTGGACGGAAATCTCATGTAAGTAACAGGGAAACTCCCTTTGATGGCACCTTAATTAGTTGTGGATTGCAAATTTAACAGAAAACGGCATAGATGAACTTTTCTCCCCGAGTTGATGAGGTTCTACATTGGCCTTGGAGCTATATATGAACAATTTTATATATTTTTGGATAAAGTTTGGTCTACTATCATATGATGAATATGAATGCATACAAGCTGTTGGACTGGAGTGATCCATGTTTTGACACTCAGCTAGAAGCCATTATTTAAACAAGATTTTGATTAACGAAGTATTTGAAGACTAGTTGTGAAACCTCCTCTTTTTCGGTATGATTATGGAGCATGCCTTAGCTTTCTCTGTGGTATCTTTTTGCTTGTTCATTTCATCTCAAACTTCTCATTATTTGTTCTTATTCCTTATATTGGGCAATCAGGTAATGACACTATGTTTTGCTATGTTTTTTATTTGATCAAATTTTTTATCTGTAAACAACTTCGTGAAATAGGGTCAAGATTCTTGGGAATTGAGTTACAATATTAAATCGGGGTTGATGAAAGTTTGACCTTGGGTCTTAGTCACTTTGGGGTGAAGGGTGCTGTTAGAGTTCAACACCTTAGGATATTATAACCTCAAGATATTTCTGAAACAGCTAGCACTTTACGTGGTTCACATGTCCTCGTTCCCCTTGTTTTTCTTATGTAGACGCTAGATTACTATTGCTGATCTTCCAACATGAATTGATGTGGGATTTCTATATGTGTCTAATCTCTTGTTGTGGCTGCTTAACCAAAACTGCAATTTACATGTTAATTATTCAGGCAGACAAAGATCCACAATATCGGTGCAACTGTTGTGGGTGTTGACAAATTTGGCAATAAGTACTATGAGAAACTTGGAGACACTCAATATGGTTAGTTTCATTACTTGACACGTCAACTGAGTTTTGCCATGCTTCTTATCTCCTCATAGTAACTTGTCATATACAGTTCTTTTCGTAAAATCTTCACCATTCAGTTGCTGAACTGATAATTATAGGACAGATGGGATATCTTTTCTGTAATAGTTGGGGAATGTTTGGATGGATTTTGAGATTGGAGAAGAAATTGACAGTGAAAATTTGGGTTTTGTCGTTCAGAAAATAGACTGAAAATGCTATTTTGATTTGCTGTAGCTAGTAGGAAAAATCATTTGAGGAAGCTATCAATACATTCCCTATCTAAGTGAATGCTCATTAATGATGAATGTATTTCATTTGACTTGGTTTGTATGTGCAATTTGTTTCTCAATCTGAAACTGCTTCAATCAAATATGGTTTCCATTGCCTACAATCCTTCAGATTCTCTCTCTTAACTCCAGCGCATGATTCATTCCATTTCAATTTCTAATAACTGAATAGTGTGTGATGGAAAACAATTTTAGGGAGACATAGGTGGGTCGAGTATGCTTCCAAGAACCGTTACAATGCCTCTCAAGTCCCACCAGAATGGCATGGCTGGCTTCATTACATTACTGATCATACAGGAGATGAGGTTAGATTATGGCACTTTCAATTTAGCTGTATTTTCTGATTTACTAAATTGCTAGCCTGAGATCGGTTTCCATGTAGTTGCTCTTGTTGAAGCCAACGAGATATGGGCTCGAGCACAAAGAGAACTCTTCAGGCGAGGGAGACGAATACATCTACCACTCAAAGGGGCATGCCCTTCACCCGGGGCAAAGAGACTGGACAAGATACCAAACATGGCAACCGAAGAAGGATTGATTTCTCTTGTTTAAAGCGAGCTCAACAAAAGGAGCTGAAAAGTACATTATTGTGCTACCTTGTCGATTAATAAATGTTTGAACTCTATGAACTCAGATACATAGATCATTTTTACTTTATTTTAGGGAACACTCTTTTATCTGGATGATTCTTTTGTGAGAACTTTCTTGAAAAAGTTGCGACTTCTTCTGTAATTTGTTGTATTTTGCTATAATTTACCTTAGTTCATGAATTGGAAGTTAGATGTTATTATCAACTTCAATTGGTAGTGGATCGATCTATTTGTATATCATCTTCAAACCTAAATGTTGAGTGAGTCTTATGTGATACATGCGTTCTTGTGAGATATTTTTGCGTATTTCGATTACAATGAAATTTGTAAATAGTATATTTTGATCGGAGATTTGGGTATTCGAAATAAGAGGATTCGATTGATATTTGATAAGTTTAAACAGATAAAAAATAATGCAGGGTACTCTAGGTTTTTTTAGGAGTTTTAAATTACTCAAAACTTAAGATAAATTTAATAAGAGAGAAAAAATTATCTTGACATAGATTGGTAAGTAAGGGTGACTCATAATAGAATTCTCAATTAAAATAATTAGTTATTAAAGTACTCGTAAAAAATTGAATATACATTATTTTAACATATTAAAAGTATTATATGATTAATATTATATCATATTTAAAAAATAATCCGATTTAATTCATTAATACTCCCTCCGTCCCGGGTCTCTTGAGATGTTTGACCCGGCACGGGAGAAGTTAGTGAGGTTAGATTAGTAGGTTAATGATTATGAGAGATAGTGGAGTATGAGAGATAATGGGGTAGGAGTAGAGTAGGTTTAGTGAATAATTAATTAATAAAAACTTTCCAAAATAGGAAACGTTGCAAGTGTTCTGGGAGACTGGGACGGACTAAAAAAGAAAGCATTGCGACTGTCCTGGGACGGAGGGAGTAATAAATTATTCGCAGTTGCGCTCGGAGAAAACTATTCAATAATTCCATCACACTATTTAAATACGAATATTCATTAATTTATTAGTATTTCGCTATTGAAAAATAAAAGTTAAAAATAAAAACTCCAGTTTCAAAACCTCAAATTAGGTTTCGTTCGTATATAAACCGCTTTCATTATCGCTCCCCGCTTCTAAACGTTTCGAGCCCTCAAATTAGGGTTTAAGAGCTACAAATTGGTCATCTTTGTGGTGTAGATGGCGAAATTCAATGTAGTACAGAAGAAGCGGCGAGCCGCCATTGCCGATAAAAAGAGGCTAATTCACGGAGACCCCACGACGCGGAAGCTGCATCAGAGAATTCAACCTAAATCCATATCCGGCAAGCGTCAGCGCAAGCTGCTAAAGAAATGGCGGAGGGTTCGTATTTCCATTCGTATGCATATGTATATATATTCCGGAATCCATCTATTTTGTCAAACACGCTGTTTTTGATTATTTAAAACTAACAGGAGCAGAAGGATGCTGTGGAGAAGGGCTTAATTACGATGCAAGATGTTGAGATGGCTGTTGCTGATGGTACGCTGCTTGCGATTTTAGCGTTAAATTGTTATGATTGATTAATATTCTATCAACTTATAGAAACTTGAAATGGTATTATACATCTACAATTGGTACTTATCGAGTGAATCCGCATCTGTTTGTTTATAGGAACAGAGTTTTTCGATTATCACGAAGATTACCAGGATAGCTATAGTATAGTTTATTTGCCATAAGTTGCTTAGTGTCCCTAGGGGTGAGCAAAACCGAAAACCGAATCAAACCGTAAACCGGCGGTTTCGGTTCGGTTTGGTTTATATATTAATTTCAGTGCGGTTTGGTTTAGATTTTTCGAAAACCACTAAAATTCGGTTCGGTTCGGTTTTAACCAAAATATGGTGGTTCGGTTTCGGTTCGATTCGGGCGGTTTGGATATGAATTTGTAGATTTGAACTTAGATTTGGATTCTTATTTATGAACTTGTGTATTTGGATTTATGAGTTAGACTTGTTTGTTGAACTTGTGGGATTGTATTTGGACTTTTAATGAATGTTAGAACATGAAAATGTATGTTTTAATTCAAGCATTTTGAAAAATATGTGGAAAAAGTTCGGTTTAAACCGAAACCGTGCGGTTCGGTGCGGTTTGGTTCGGTTCGGTGCAAACCGCCAAACCAAACCGAAACCGCCCAGTCGGTTCGGTGCGGTTTACGTAATCCTAGAGGTACGGTTCGGTTTGATTTTTTAAGATTTGCGGTTTGGCGGTTTGGGCGGTTCGGTTCGGTTTTCAGACCGAACCGACCGTTGCTCACTCCTAAGTGTCCCTCTGTAATCGAATGAACTATTATATTCGTAGTATAGTTTCTATGCCATATGTTACTCAGTGTTCATTTTCTGTTTATAATCAAATAAAACTAGCTAACTGAGATAGTTATACCATAGTTTCTATTCGTAGTATAGTTTTGATACCAGGGGAGTACTTTGTTACCAGCAGCCCAACTCATTGGGCCAACACCAAAGAACAATCCCAAGCCCAAGCCCAAAACATATTCTTCCTTAACAGACTTGTCCTTGCCTTTATCGAAAGATGACCCTCAGACTTGTTGTGCAATGGTTTTTACTTTTGCAGAGGACTGAATGTTTTTTCTCTTAGTATAGGGTCTGTAGTATAAGGGAACATGGTTTGTAGCTTGAGGGATATTGAATGAACTATATGAACCCTTTTCTTATTTCTGTCTCTCTTCTCTCTATTTTCCCTCTTCTTATTGCTATGGAGTAAGAACTCACTTGAAGAGTTCCCTTCTTTGATACTCGAATGTATCATACTCAACGTCCTTTTTCCTTTGATATTCGATTATAATTAAAATAGTATTAGTGTAATTAGTCTGCCATAGTTATTCAGTGTATCTTCTCCTTTGGTAATCAGTTGAGCTAGGATAGCTGTAGGGCATTTACCAGGCCATCGTTGTTTTCTTGGTATCCCTTTTCCATTGCTAAGGGTTATTTTGCTTGGGTTTTACTTTGGTAGTTGTTCTTGTTTTCAGTTCTCATAATGTGTTCGATCATGTTATTGTAGAACACAGCTGGACTTGTATCATGTGTCTGGTTTCATTGAGAATCCCCGATCAGCTATTAAGTTTAAATCATTTCTAATCATGAGTCAGTTTAGTATTAGTGGGAGCTAGATTTATGAAGTTGCCCTTTGGTAACTTGCTTGTTTGGCTATTTTTATTTGTGTAATTTGTTTTTCCCATTGGGTGTTCATGAAACATCAATTTGGAAGTCACTGTAATGCTGCAAGGTGTTGTCCTTGCTTAAGGAAACAAGCGCAAAAAGACTATTGCATTTGTTGCTTAATATTGCTTATGCCAAGTTATGCTTCAAGTAATGCTAAAATACGGCTAGATTGTTTCCTCATGTCCATGATTCGCAAAACCTTTTTTTTTTTTTTGTATTTTCATGTTGATGGAGGGAGTTGATGTGATTCTTTGTGTGTGTGTGATTCAGAGCCGGATGAAGTTGCTAATAAGCCTTCCGTAAAATTCCCGATGAAGAAGTGTTCCAGACTAAGAGTTAAACAATTGAAGAAGAAAGGTGATTGATTTTTTCTAATCAGAATTTTACTTTCTGTCAAATCTTAAGACTGTTTTGTTCTTCCATATATATGTAATTGAGCGGTTCTTGCGTTCATGAATCATGACACAGCGTTTTCGATTTCTTTTTTTGCAGGGAAAAGTAAGAATAAATCTCAAAAACCTGCTGTAGAAGCATCCAGTAACGCCATGGTGGAGTAAACTAAATGATAAGCATTTTTTGTAGGTTTTTTGGGCAATTTCTTCGCATGTTACGTGATATGCGTGTTGTGTTATATCAATGTGTGGACTGTAGATCTTGATTACTTTTTAATTTCTGTCTTAATGAATTACGAAGTATTTATACCATCATTGATCATTGCATACGTATCGACTGTAAATAAGCTGGGACCCATTCGAAAATATAATGTCCCCTTAATATTTGTTTAGCAAAAATAAGATGAGAACAAATCTTTACAAAGCTAGTTAAAAACGAGCAATTTTTTTGTTATTGAAAAATCATATAAAATATCTAACTATTTATAATTCTCTGGTACCTGTCTGGGGAGGAAGTAATTTTTAAGTGTTTTGATTAATCATGAATTAGTTTGCTGCTTGCGTCTTGTATAATATGTGTATAGTTTTGAAATTAAACCATATGTATTTTAAAAAGTGGATAATATAGTATTGAATATTAAGACATGTTCAATTATTTTAGAATGTTTAAATAAATATCAAAATTATTTAAAATTATGCAAATATATTTCAAATTATTTTTTTGGATTAATGCATAACTTTAAATACAAAAATTAAGTGTTTTTCTATGGAGAGCAAGTAATATCGGAGCTTTAATGAGAGATATTTGCATATATTGGATTTAAATTTATGTATTTTACTTCTAAAAAAATATATATCTTTGAATAAAACGTTATGTCAAGCAATTATAAGACTTGAAAGGTTCACATTTTAACCGTGGATGCTTGAAATCATTTTTGTCGAATTATAACGCAAGTTAAATCAAGGAATTTTGTTAGGCTAATCACAATAGTGACCTAGTAATGTGGCAAAAAAAAATAAACTAACTAACAAACACACAGAATTATTTAAAAAATAAAAATTAGAGATTTTGTGTGACTTAGACTATCATCATCAATGAACGATGGTGACCCAACCGTTAAATAAAATACTATCAATTTTTCATTCATCCACTACACAATCTTGACCAAAATATTTTTACCTCCCCCGTGAATGACCCGACCCGACCCAATCTAACCTAACTTTTCTAATTAAAATAATAAATTTTCTCTATTTCAATATAATATAGAAATTAAAAAATACCTTAAGTTCATGATTAAGAAAATAAATTATTATGCACAAAGAATAATTTAATTGATAAATGAATATTACAGGAGTTAATAAAAAATAAAATAATAAAACACAAACATGAAACCTGAAAATATCAAATACTCCCTCTGTCCCACCAGATTAGTCCATATTTCCATTTTCGTCTGTCCCGCCAGATTAGTCCACTTTCCTAAAATAGAAAAAAATCTTCTCACATCAATAAAATATTAATTCCACTACACTCATAGACATTGGTTACTGTGCCGAAACAAAAATGGACTAATCTAATGGGACGGAGGGAGTATCAAATAGGAAGGTAACAAGCGTTAAATGTGTGTGGGGGCAGAGGCGCCCCTTGAGCTGAGGGGAAACATAAGACTATGTTTATCAGCAACCAGCCCAACCACCCAACCACCCAATTTTTATAATATTTTATTGATTTCTCTCACCTCCACATCACTTCAACCCAACCACAATATTTTGTCAAGTTTATCAATGACCACCAAACCACTCAACCATAATATATATATATATATATATTATTGAAATTTATTTAATTTTTTCAATAAAAATAAAATAAGTAATTTAAAATATATATATATAACTTATAAAGCGATTATTAAAATAAAATAGACATAGATTACATAGAAAACATAACTACTAAAAAATAAAATTACATTGCATAAAACAACTCAAGTACTTGAAATAAAATTACATGGTATAAAATACGACAACAATAAATTTCCTTGGAGAATAATATATTTCCTTAAAGAAAATAATATTAATTGCACTAGATACTCATTGCTACAAAATAATATAATTAGATAATAATATATTTCCTATATATATTTTCTTTAAAATATCATGTATAAATATCACAATTTTACTAGAGAATATAGTATATATATAATTTAAAAATAAAAAAATATATATCAATATTAGTCTCTATTTGTAGAGAATAAAAAATTATAATTTTTGGTAAATATTTGATTTTTTAATATTTTTTAATTTAAAAGATATAGCAATTTTAATAAGATGTTAATACAAAATTAAATAATCAATAGAATAGTGACAAATGTCCTTACTTAATTGGTGCATGATTAAAGAATTAAAAAGTAATGTAAGTGGGACCCACAGATTTTGTGGTCTCTTGTGGTCTATGGTTGACCAAATTTTCTGAAAATGAATTGATTTCCTATTTTTTTTAATTTGCAAATGCTGACTTGGCGGGAGACCTATGACACAAAGGTCTCTGATATTCGTGGTCTAAGGAACCAGGGTCACCAATTTTTAATTATTTTTTATTGAAAAGTTGTTTGTCTTTTTCTGGTGACCGATCTAATTTGGTCACCAGTGTGTATAGTCTAAGGGTTCGCCCATCCTTGTTTTCCTGTAAAATTGATGGTGCCATTTTTTTCAATGAATTTCATATTTTATATATTTAAAATAATTATTAAATTAAATTCATAAAAAACTATAAATAAAAGATAACATGTAATTTATAGTTTATGTATATTAATCGCTGGAAAATATCAGACTATGGTAGTAATAATGATGGAAATATAAACAACTATAAATCTAATTCAATTTTCATCTATTGATCCTTCAATTGAAAATATTTTTAAAATCAAAACTAGTGAATTTAATCCATGAATTAGAGTTTAAATTTGAATCATCCGAACACAATCTAGATAGTGCAAACCCTAGGATCTATTGGGGTTTCTAGTCAGAAATGCTAATTACAGAAACTGAAATCAAAATACTAAACTGCATTAATTCAAACTTACTTGGAAAATAGAAGTGCAAAAAGTAAATATGATCCAATTCTTTAACTCTTGAAAATTAAAGGGGAAACTCAATTCTAAATTGAATGGAATATTGGAGTACGAACTAAATGATAAATCTAGACCTAAAACGAGAGTTATACAACAATAGGGTTAGGTCATGTGGTATTGAACTTGAGGGAAAGTTTGTATTTAGCAATTTTATTTCAATTATCGACCTTAACTTGAAAAAGTCGCACTTTAATTTTGCAAAATTGTGCGCGTCGACCGACATGAAACTGCATTGATCGACATGAATTTCCACCTCGATCGTTCCATCATTGCATTGGCATCTTTTGCATCGATCGACATACATCCACGTCAGTCGATGTGGTATCTCTTCACAAGAATCATCATTCCTTTATAAGCATCGATCGACACACTAACGTGTCGATCGAAACAGAGACACCTGTTTGTGGTGGATTTCATCATATTTTCCTCAACTTTTTTCTTTTCGACGTATTTTTCTGCAAAGCCGATCACCACATGCATAATATCCACTAAAATACACTCATGCTCATTTATTAACCTATACTAATTTATTAAATCGATACTAATCAAAACGCATAAAAGAATTAAGAAAATAATGTGATGAATGAGTGAAAATTCGAGATCATCGTATATATATTTGTTGGTCCCGGTTTATCAGAGTATATAAATGCACAACCGAAATTTTTATATTTGTAAGTTCGGTATCTTGCACTTATCCAAGCTAAGGGTGACGTGTCAGCTTGGTTTGTTCAAATCTCTGGCGTACTTGATGTTCACTTTGTCTTAGTTGTCAATA